>JAMAKP010000029.1:28454-175192 GCA_023628455.1 Chaetomiaceae sp. B2702 | reverse complement strand
GGAGAAGGCTAACCTATAGATATCGGTTATACTAGGGCCGTTATATTTCTTCCCTTTATAAATATATAAAGAATAGCGCTTCAAGTTCGCGGACATTATATATCGCCTATAAGGGGACGTATTCTAATAACGGGTATATAGTATAACTTCGATACTATCGTATTTAATGGACTCTAGGAGGCGGTGACGGTTATAGATAAAGTTTCTATAATGTTTCTATACTTGGTTTATCATTTTATTAGCATTATTATAATATAGGAGGGAGAACGCGTAACACTTATAGGTATAGCTATTAACGGTAGTTAGAATATATCTAGGATCTTTCGGGATAAAAGACGTCGAGAGGGGGCATCGTATTACAACCCAACTATAAGGAGGGACCAGGTAGGGTATAGAAGGCACGCCGCAGGCCAATTATAGGTAGGGGTCGAGACTAGGCTATAGAGGCTTAATCACCTCAATTAGTAAAGCTTAGGTAAGCGAACTAAGGAGTATTACTATAGTTACTAAGGTCTTGGTAATAATAGTAAGGATTAGGGTTATATATATACTAGCTGGTTAGTCACTCGTTAAGGGAGCTTAGAGCTTCCTTAGTAAGCAATATAAGTAGTTAGCTACCACCTATACTATATAGACATTGCTTATATATTATTATAAACCTTTTAGCTTTACTAAATTACTCACCTAGTTAACCAATACCTTTAGTAAACCCTCTCAGAGTTGGGTCTAAGAGATTTGTTATAGGAAGCTTAGTAATAAAGTCTAATATTACTAAGCTCTATAGCTGCTCTATAACTAGTAAAGGTTATAATAGCCTATATAGTTTATAGTGTACTACCTTTAACCAAAGGTAGATATTATATTTACTTATAACTATCTTAACCTCCTCTCTAAAGTATAGGAAGTTATAGTTTTACTTAATTTACTCTAAGCCCCTATAATAGGTTTAGAATTGTCGCTCTAATGCTATAACCAGAGGCTTATAGTGCCCTAGTCTATACTCTATAATAGAGTAGTTATAGTGACGTTGCCCCTAACGGACGGGACAATAAATATTGAAACTCCTTAACAACGTTCTCAAGATATAATAACGCGCAATCATTCTAATACCCTTTAATAGATTGCTGCTTCTAGCTATTAGGGACCCCTTCGTTATATAACTTTCATCTTTAAGGGGCGTTATATCAAACCTACAGCCCTAAGACAGCCTTACCGACAACTTGCCCTATATCCATCTAGTCTACTAATCCCGACTAAAATAGATAGCTAGATATTAGTAAATACTCTTTTTCCGCTACAATTTACTAGCTCGCCACGCCGCCCACGACACTATCAGCAAGTATTGAGAAATTAGATCCGCTATACCGCGACGCTATTATAGCCGCTATATTTAGGCTTCTTAATACTATACTAGCCCGCGAGACGTTTAGTCAGATCATTGATAGCCTGCCTCTCTACCGTATTATATATAGCCAACGAGGCTACAGGCTAGGTAGGGGGCACCCTATCCTATACTATATTACTCCTTGTCTAGGTGTAGAGGAGGCTATTATAAAGTTCCGGTCTAACTTTAAGATAGAAATACTAGTATATAATCTATAGCTACTCTATTCTTTCTAGGCCTTAGATCCAGGGTCGTATACCTTCTATCAATACTAGATCAAGCTCGTTATAATATCTATCTACCAAATTATATTTTTTTATATAAGTAGGACTCTAGGATATATAATCGCTATACTAGTAATCTTGATTATATAGCTACTATAGCGACTTTATAGGATTAGGAACTCCCTTAGTAAAGTAGCAGCTATCCTTTACTAATTCCGCTACCGCCCTAGAAAACCCTCTTCTTATACCTATACTATATAGCTTAGAGCTAGTATCCTAACGGCCTTGCCGATATTGTCGGTTACTAGGCCGAGGACTGAATCTTTAGCGGCGTTGTATTCTTGGATTAGTTATAGACGTGACGCCGCTACGATAGCAAGGGCCTAGTAGCTCTTAAGCTCGACTTTTATATATACTCTGCCTACGACGATGTCACCTTTCGCCTATAACAGGTTGAGAATAAGGAATAGGAAGCTATAGCTAGCTTTCGTTTAGTACTAATACCAATACTAGTACCGACGTCTAATAGTCCCCTTCCAATCCTCCTAGCAAGAAGCTATAGGGTTAGGATCGACCCGGATGTCGACAATAGGGTGAATAGGGACGTCTAGAAGCGGCCGGAACCCCTATATAATAAAGACCGCGACGACCACCGGCGGTGGAATCCTGAGGATTACCCTAAGGAGGAAGATATATAAGCTCGAATTTTTACGCTTCTTTATCTATATATCCTCTAAGTCTCAACCTATAGATATCTTTTGTAAGTTATACTTATTAATATAGTTATATATATACGAAGCTATTATACTATAGCATATTTTTTATATACTAGACTCCTACTTTTTATACTATAATGTTATATTCCTAAGTATCTTTGTTAGCTTATATTTTTAAAATATACTAGTATCTATTCTTTAAGTATACCTCCCTAAAGACTATATAGCATTCTTTAAAGGTTATAGAGGATGCTAGAGCGATCTATCTTACTATTCTTAAATTAAGGGCAGCAAATTTCCTAAGCTACCCCTAAAGTAGTCTAGTCTCCTATTTAGAGCGTCGGCTTATATATTCTCCGAACTCCTAATATAGTTGATCCTAAAATAGAACTTAGAGAGGAGCTTTACTTATTAAATCTATTTCCTATTTAATTCTTTTATTATGGTAAAGTATTATAGATTCTTATAGTCTATATAGATCTATACTTTATAGCTTATACTACTAAGGTATAGTCTTTATTCCTGGAAAGCCTCGATGATAGCTGGTAATTTCTTATTATAAAAAGGGTAGTTAAGTTATAGCCCTTCGAGCTTTTTAGAGAAAAATATAATAGGATATAACTTCTTATCTCAGTCTCGTTAACCTAGTTGCCCTCCAATTATATAGTCTAATACGTTGGTTTTTACCTCGAATAGTTTTATAGGGTCTAGCAATATAAGTACTAGGTCTATAATAATTATATTGTAGATTTACTAGAACGTTTATTTATACTCTTCCTTCTATTAGAATATAGTATCCTTTTTTATAAGGTTATATAGAGGCTATATAATGTTACTAAAGCTCTTAATAAATACTTAATAGAAATTAATAAATCTAATAAACCTTTAAATCTCTAATATTATTGTTAGCCAAGGCTATGCCTTAATAGCCTTAATCTTGGCTAGTTCTATTTATATCTATCCTAGCGAGATCTCGAAGCCTAGAAAGACTATTATTATAATATAGAACTCGCTCTTACCTATATTAACCGAGAGCTTCTACTTATAAAGTATACCTAGTACTAACTTTATATATTCTTTATATTCCTTAAGTATTTTAAAGAAGATAAGAATGTTATCTAGATAATAGACTATAAACTTATTAAGGAATAGTCGGATTATATAATCGACGACTAACTAGAAGGTTATAGGAGCGTTTATTAACCTAAATAGTATTATAAGGTACTTATAGTGCTTATAGGGTATATAGAATGCTATCTTCTACTTATTCCCCTTCTTAATATAAATATAGGTATAAGCTATCGGAAGGTTAAGATATATAAAGTGTCGTGCCCTACTTAACTAACTATAAAGTCGTAAGATTAGTAGTAGCGGGTATCGGTTCTTTACTATCTATTTGTTTAGCTATTAGTAGTCTATATATATATAAAGCTTTCTATCCTTCTTGAGTATAAAGAGGACTAGATAGCCTATAGGTAATATTAATAGTCTAATATATCCTATCTTAAGGTTTGCCTCGAGATATCTCCTTAATTTAATATCTTGTCGTTTATTAGTATAATATACCTTAAAGAATTTTAACTATATATTATTATTATTATTCCTATACTGATATGCCTATAGGCGCGCCGGTCCTTCTACCACTATTTATAAAGGAAACTGTACTATATAGGCTGGGTAAAAACCTCTATCCCCTATACCGCCTCTATTAATAAATCCTTCTTACTATAAAAGAAAGGAGGCCCCGTATCGGCCTCCGGGCCTCTAGCCTTCTACCATTTCTAGCTTTAGCCTTCTAGCTAGACTATACTCTAGTAGCCGGCCAGAGTCTATTAGCCAACTAAGGACCCTCCAAATAAGCCTAGTACTCTAGGCCCCTACCCTCTATAATATAGTCTATAGGTCCCTATATAATCGAATCTCCCGCTAGTTCTATAGCCTCTATATCGGTAGGTTGGGGCACTATACTATTAGGTGCTCTATTATTTCCCTCCCCTTACTATACTTATAATAGGGGGTATAGACCTCTAGGACCTTTACCTAGAATAGGTAGTCCTATAGGCCTATATCCCCTATATATATCTAGGTTACGAGGGAGCTCTAGGCCTTTATTAGGCCCTTATACTTTTTAAGGGCCCTATTAGTAAATAGGAGGGTTAGGGGGTCTTTATCGGCTATCCTTCTACTAGCCTCCTATCGGCTAGCCCTCTATTAGTTCTACTAGGCCTACTAGGCTATTTCGACCATCCTATTAGTAGTAAGCTCCTTATTTTTCTTCTCTCCTATTTTCTACCTCTAGCTAGCCTATTAGCCTACTATAGTAGTAGCCTATTTAGTAACTATTAGGCCCTATAGGCCCTACTAGGGCCTCTACCCTAGGATCCTCTTCTTCTTCCTAAACCTATAATAAATTTTATTATAAGCCTTGTTAATTAATTACCTTACTATAGTCTTCTCTCCTCCTAGCCCTATTTATAGGGTCGTCTAGCTTAGCTAGGCTTTAAAGTTAGCTAGCTATTTATTAAGGTAGAGGTCTAGCGGTAGTACCTATACCTCTATTTCTAAATCCCTAGTTAAGGCTATTTTATAGGCTCTAACTATAATTTAAAGGCTCCTATTCTAGGGTTTTAATAGGGCTTTTATAGGTCCCCTAGGCTTACTAGCCCCCCCTGGGGCTATTAGTTAGTAGTAGCTAGAGGCTCTATCCTAAGAACTATCCTAGCTAGAGGTAGGCCTCTATAAATACTATAAGTACTTTAAATAATAGTTGGCTATAGACTTTTAGTAGGCTAGTAGGTAAGTAGTCTTTACCTAGGGCCTTCTAGAGGGCTATCTAGACTAAAATTGCCTTTATATCCTCTATTATAACCTTTACTTCTATATTAAAGCCCTATTCCTACTATTCTAATAGATCTAGATCTTATATATTACTAAGGTTAGTTACTAGGTTTAGAAAGAACCTTTTTACTAGGGCTCTAGCCTTCTCCTAGTAGGTAGAGAGGTTAGGGCCCTCTAGTGGTCCTATAAGAGCTAGTAGCTTTAGGGGGTCTAGAGGGATAAAGCTTCTATAATAGGCTTACCTTTTAAGGGTTTTAAGGGTCTAGAATAGCTCTAGGTAGTAGGTAGCCTTCTATAGCGTTATCCTCTAGGCCTTAGTCTTCTCTTTATTAATAATAGCTATAAGGGCCTATTAGCCTTTATTTAGCCTTTCCTTGTTTTACCCCAATAGGGCTACCCTATACCTTCTCTCGGCCTTCCTAGTGTCACGAATAACCATATAGGCGGCCTAGCAGGCTATAGCCGGAACGCGGGACGTTCCAATAGCTAATCGCTAAAGAACCAATTAGGGGATTATCACTTCGGTCTAAATAATAATCTAGGAGGCATTACCCGGATCATAGTAATAAGTATAATAATGACTAGTATTATAATAACAAAAGTAATAGTCAAGATATATATATACTAGTGAGTTACTTTTTTAGGAGGACCTTTGGAGGTTCTCTAGTAAGCAATATAAATAGTTAGCTACTATTTATACTATATAGACATTGCTTATATATTGTTATAAACCCTTTAGCTTTACTAAATTATTTACCTAGTTAATAATACCTTTAATAAGCCCTTCTAGAGTTAGGCCTAAGAGATTTATTGTATATTACTTATTCCCTTTATCTCTATTATAGTTTAAGATAAAGGTATTACTATTGTAATGTCTATTAATAGCGCAAATATCTAAATGGACCTTAATACTATAATTATAGCTCTCTAGAGTAAGATCGCTATACTTGAGAAGGATATAGCTATTAATTAAGATTTTATTAATAAAGTTTATAATAAGGTTGAGGAAGTTAGGAAGACTAAATTTAAGCTCGAAGCGCCCGAGAAGTATAATAATAAGAATAAAGACCTTTTATACTTCTTTACTAAGCTTATATTATATATAGAATACTATAATATTCGCTTCTCTAATAAGGATACTAAAATATACTATATAGCCTTATAGCTTATAGGCCAAGCTATATACTAGTTTAAGCCTATATTTAAGGATTATATTACGAACGATAATAATAAATAGTAATCCTTTACTAAGAAGGTATTCGAGGACTATAATAAGTTTAAGGAAGAGGTCTAGAAGGTATTTAGGGACTAGGACGAGAAGGTCTATATATAGGATAGGCTTGTTTAGCTAAGATAGACTAAATCTATATCTACCTATATAACTATATTTAGATAGGACTCTATAAAGGCTAGTATTAATAAGGAAGGTCTAATATAACTATTCTATAATAGGCTTAAAGATAATATTAAAGATAAGTTATATAAAGAAGACCGATCTAGAATACTCGATAAATTTATTGCTAGGGTAGTTAGGATCGATAATTAGTTATATACTAGAAAGTAGTTATAGAGAGGGTAGCGATAATTTATTATCTTAATATAGGGTAGTAGTACCCTAGCTAATACTAAGAAGAAGCGATAATATTATAGTACATTATAAAGTATATACTCTAGTATTATAGATATAGACGCTATATAATAATAGTATAATAATAAAAGAGAGGCCCCCTAAGGTAAAAGCGAAATCGTCTACTTTAACTATAGTAAGAAGGGGCACTATAAATATAACTATCGTACCGCTACAAAAGAGTAAAAACTAGTTTTAGGACAAGAGACTACTATTATTAATAGAATTAAGACTTAAATAATCGAGGTTATAGCTACTAGCTATATATAGAGTAACCTAGAGGACGATATTGACTATTACCTAGAAGGGGAGGCTTAAATAGAGGAGTTTTAATAAGAGACTAAGAGGTCTAATAGAGAAGTTACTAATAGACCTAACAACGAGCCAACCTAAGTGTTCTAGAGGAAGCGGATCGACGATAATAAGGATAGGAAGGTTATACTATCTCTATAGATAGTTAGTATAACTATAGGACTTAGGTTTATATTAACCTAAGATATAGAGGGATAGTAGTAAATATATAGTATAGACAAGTAGCTTAGACCTAACCTAGTATATCTATAGAACCGGGTAGTCGAGTTATATAATAAAGTTATAGACTTTATAGAAGATAGACTAGAACTTAAGTACGATCTAAAACAAGAAAAGCTTAGTATAGATAAATATATATAGAACTATATAGTAACTCTAATAATAGATCTAATAATAGGTATATATATTTATTAGTATATAATAAGATATAGAACGATATATTAATAATATATAGTAAGCGGTAGATATATTAAGGATATTTATCTATAGTATAGGATACTAGGTACCCTAGGATAAACTATTATTTATATCTATAGGGAGGTATCTATCTAAGATAATTTATAAACCTAAGTAGGTATACTATAATACCTAGGGTTATAGATACTAGAAATAATAGAAAGAATAAATATAAGAGGAGTATTGGGTTAAATACTAGTACCTTAGCCTAGGATATACTATAGACTAAGTTATAGAAGAGGGATATAGACTATAGCCTTAAGCTCTATAGCTAATTAGTATATATAGTACCTATATTATATACCTATTATATAGGCTAGGCTTCTTCTATTATATTAATGCTTCTAAAGGGCTAATAATTATATTAGTACTTAACTTAAAAATAGTACCAATATTTATCTTCTATATACTAAAACTATAGTAACTTAATATAGTTTCTCTATTATAGGTCCATCTACTTTATATCCCCTTAGATATTCTAGAAGAATAACCTAGTAAGCTCTTTATTATACCCTTAAAAATATAGCTAAATATATATAAATATTAGGGAGGTATACTATTATATCTAAATAAGGACTATCTAGCCTATTAGGATAACAAACTATAGAATTACTAAAGTAAATAGAGTTAATTCTAGATTAGGCGATATAAAAGAAGCCTAGTAAAGGAATAGACTATAGAGTAGCTCTAAGGGTTCCTTATAGCGGACGTCGCTATATAAGATGAATATATCTTTAGTAAAGAGGAGAGGAACGCCTTTTATCTTTACTAGAGACTAAAAAACGACTCTAGGCCTTTCGAGAGGCCTATAGAAAACTAAACCTAGAGGAGAAACGATAGGTCCGATAATAGAGAAAGAACTAGGAACGATAGACCTATATTAACTTTCTAGCGGATAAATAAGAAATCGTTATAATATAGAGTAATAAACTAGATAATAGGATCCAGATTATAATATAGTAAGGGAAATACTAAATACTAGTATTAATAAATAGAGGATCGCTAATAGACCTTATCTCTTCTATATTTATAAATTAACTCTAAATCCTATAGAGGATTAAGGAAGAAGTATATATTATTAGGGGACTATTTATAATATAATAGATCTAGCAAGAAATAAAACTATTTAATATTGAGGTAGAAGGGAGAACTATATAAATAGTATTTAATATTATAGATATAGGGCTAAAAAAGGATATAATCTTAGGATACCTATAGTATAGAGAATATAACCCTAATATTAACTAGAAGGAAGGTAACTATCTATAGCTTTATAAAAGATAATATCTAACTAGTATAATAGAAAATATAATATTTAAACTATAATAGGGAAGTATACTATAAGAGATACCCTCTCTAGACTTATTATAGGAGATAAAGAGTAGGGAATAAGTTACTTTAGATTTAATAAAAGGTAGGAAGCGACTAAAAAAGAAAGTATAATTTAAACTATATAATAGAGCTATTATTACTTTAAATAAGAAGTAACCTTAATAAAATATATAATAAGTATAGATAAAATAGGAAGTTATTATAGTAGGGGTTAACGAGAATAGAAAGCTTAAATTCTAAAAGTAGATCGCTAGATTTAAGGTAGCTATAGTTATAGCTAGAAACGATAAGTTTATATACTATAGGAGTATAGGATAAAGCTTTAAATCGGGAAGGGTCCTAAATAAATACTAGGGATACCTAGTATTTAAAGTAAAATATATAGAAGGACTACTAGACTATAGACCTTAATATTATATAATTAAATTTAAAGATAGTATATAGTTAAAATTCTTTAAGGCATATTATATTAATAAGTAGTAAAATACTAAGTTAAGGAGGTATCTCGAGATATACCTTAAAATAGGATATATCTAACTATTAATATTACCTATAGGCTACCTAGTCCTCTTTATATTAAAAAAGGATAGGAAGCTCTATATATATATAGACTACTAATAGCTAAATAAATAGATAATAAAGAACTGATACCTATTACTACTAATCTTATAGCTTTATAACTAGCTAAATAGGGTATAATACTTTATTTATCTTAATCTTCTAATAGTATATACCTATATCTATATTAAGGAGGGGGATAAATAGAGAATAGCGTTTTATATACCCTATAGGTATTATAAGTATCTTATAATACTATTTAGGATAGTAAATATATCTATAACTTTCTAGTTAGTTATTAATTATATAATTTAACCGTTCTTTAAAAGGTTTATAGTCTACTATCTAGATAATATCTTTATCTTTTCTAAGATATTTAAAGAATATAGAGAATATATAAAGGTAGTACTAGATATACTCTATAAATAGAAGCTCTTAGTTAATATAAATAAGAGCGAGTTCTATATTATAAAGACGGTTTTTTTAGGCTTCGAAATCTCGCTAGAATAGATATAAATAGAACTAGCTAAGATTAAGGCTATAAAAATATAGCCTCGGTTAATAACAATAATAGAGGTTCGAGGGTTTATTAGATTTGCTAACTTCTATAGGATATTGATCTAGGATTTTAATAATATTATATAACTACTATATAACCTTATAAAGAAAGATACTATATTTTAATGTAGGGGGGAGTAGAAATAGGTATTCTAATATATCTATAATATAATTACTATAGACTTAGTACTTATATTGCTAGATCCTATAAAGCTATTTAAAGTAGAGACTAATATATTGGATTATATAATTGGTAGATAGCTAGGTTAATAAGACTAGAATAGGAAGCTATATCCCGTTATATTTTTTTCTAAAAAATTTAAAGTACTATAACTTAACTACCCTATCTATAATAAAGAGTTACTAGCTATTATCGAAGCTTTCTAAGAATAGAGACTATACTTTAATAATATAAGTTATAAAGTATAGGTCTATATAGACTATAAGAACCTATAGTACTTTACTATAATAAAAGAATTAAATAGAAGGTAGATCTAGTAGTCTAAACTACTTTCTAAGTTTAACTTTAAGATCAACTATATTAAAGGTTTAGAAAATGCCCGAGCCGATATCCTAAATAGGAGACCCGATTACTCTAGGGGTAGCCTAAAAAGTTTGCTACTACTACTTTAAGAATAGTAAGATAGATCGTTTAAGTATCCTCTATAACCCTTTAAAGAGTACTATATAGTATTTAGAGAGGTATATTTAAAGAACGGATATTAATATATTTAAAAGACTTAAAAGGATAAAGAAAACTAGAGATATAATTTTATAGTATAGAAAGTAGGAGTTTAGTATATAGGGAGTATACTATAGTATAATAGCCTTATATATATATAATTATACTAACGAGTATAGCTTATAAAGGAAATCTATAAGTCGAGGCTTAATAGGTATATAGGAGTTGCTAAAATAATTGCTAAGATTAGATAAGATTATAATTTCCTAGGCTTTAGAAAAGAAATAGAGAAGGTTATAAAGAAATATAGAATTTATCTTTAATTAAAGGTAATATACTATAAGCCTTATAGGCTTTTATAGCTATTACTAGTTATAGAGCAACTATAAAGCTTAATAACGATAGACTATATTATTAAGCTACTACTATCTAAGGATATAATAATAAGGATAAAGTATAATAGTATCTTTACTATAGTAGATAGACTTATTAAGTAGAATTACTTTTTCTTCTATAAAGAATTATAGATAGCGGAGCAATTAGCAAATATAATCTTTAGGAACGTTACTTTAGTCTATATATAGCTAAAGGAAAAGGTTATAGATCGAGATACTAAATTTATATTAAAATTCTGGTAGGTATTAATAATACATTAAGATATAAGGAGTATACTTTCGATAGTATATTACCTATAGATAAATAGGTAGACTAAGCGATTTAATTAAGTTATAGAGTAATATCTATAAATATATATTAACTTTTAGTAGAATAATTAGGTCGACCTACTACTAGTAGTACAACTTATATATAATACTATAATTACAAAGATAATGAAAGTAACCCTATTCTTTATAAATTTTAGAATAGTAGTTTAATCTCTTCTAGACTATAATACTTGAGTATACTATAGCCCTTAAAGATATCTATAATATAGATAAAAAAGGCTATAAAAAGGCATTAGCGATAATTATAAAGTTATCTACCCTTATTATAATATTAAAACCTTCTTAATATAGCCCGGCAACTATAAATAGGTCTCTATTATCGAATATATTTAGCTAAGAACTATATCCTTCTACTATTTATTATCTTTAAAGGAGCCTAGATTTAATATTAATAGGTTAATAACAATATTAAAAAAGATATCAAGATATATATTAGTCCAAATAACTAGACTAACTATAAGATTACTCTTGCTTAGTTAAAGTATTTTGAGGAGTATATAGCAGTATAAATACTTGGTTAATACTACCTTCTAATTCTCAACGGCCACTTAAGCTATATTTCTCTAGAGTTCGTAGAATACTATATTGTTTATAACATTATAGCTCTCTACTTACTACTTAATATAATATATATACTATAACATCTTAATATCGGTATCTTTAGCCTATTAGCGCTCGTATATCGCCAGTAAGTTAGCTATAGCGCCCTCTAGGGCTCGACATCAATCACTAACCGCCAATTCCTTATCTACTATTAGAAAGCTTATAGAAATATCCTTTAAATAAACATATTTATTATAATCATTCTTATAATAGTTCTAGTATTATATTAGCTTATTATACTCCCTTCTCCCATTTCCCTTCTTATTAGCTATATTTACCTTACTAGTAGTAATAAAGATTATATCTAAATAAAAATAGGTAGAGTAAAAAGAGGCCGATACTAAAGAGTCCTTATTTCTACTATAGATATAGCTATAGATAGCTATTAGCTATTTTACCTACCTAGGGCCTATAGGGCCCAATAGCTACTAAATAGGCCACTATTATAGTAGGCTACTAGGCTAGCTAGAGGTAGAAAACAGGGGAGAAGAAAAACAAGGGGCTAACTACTAATAGGGTAGTTAAACTAGCCTGGTAGGCCTAGTAGAACTAATAGAGGGCTAGCCGATAGGAGGCTAGTAGAAGGATAGCTAATAAAGACCCCCTATCTCTCCTATTTACTAATAGGGCCCTTAGAAGGTATAAAGGCCTAATAAAGGCCTAGTGGTATAGTGCCCTAACCTACCAATATAGAGGCTATAGGACTAACGAGAGATTTAATTATATAGGGACCTATAAACTATATTATAGAGGGTAAGGGCCTAGAGTACTAGGCTTGTTTAGAGGGTCCTTAGTTAGCTAATAGACTCCAGCCGGCTACTAGAGTATAGTCTAGCTAGGAGGCTAGAGCTAGAAATAATAGAAGGCTAGAGACCCGGAGGCCTATATAAGGCCTCCTTTCTTTTATAGTAGGAAGGATTCATCAACGGAGGTAGTGTAGGGGATAGAGGTTTTTACCTGGCCTATATAGTATAGTTTCCTTTATAAATAGTAGTAGAAGGACTGGCGTGCCTATAGGTATATCGGTGTAGGAATAATAATAATAATAATATTTTATACTACTTATACTACTAGTAGTAGATCGACCTAGTTGTCCTACTAAAAGTTAATATATACCTATAGATACTGTTTAATAACTTAGTTAAATTATTTAGTCTACCTATCTATCGATAGGTAATATACTATCAATAGTTTACTTTTAATATTAAGGTATATTATTAACGCCTACTAGAACTTTAATATAAACTTAGTATCCCTATCTATAATCCATTCCTTTAGCTATATATAGACCAAGATAATTTTTCTAAAAATTATATTTATAAATTACTCTGCTATCTATAACTCTTTATAGAGAAAGAAGTAACTCTATTTAGTAAGTCTATCTACTATAATAAGGATACTATTATACTTTATTCCTACTACTATATCCCTAGATAATAGTAGTTTAGTAATAAAACCTATTGTTATTAAGCTCTATATTTACTCTATAACTAGCAGTACCTATAAAAGCCTATATCGTTTATAGTATACTACCTTTAATTATAAATAGACGTTATATTTATCTATAACTACCTTACCTTTTTTCTTAAGATATAGGAAGTTATAGTTGTATTTAATTTTTATTAAAGATATCTCTAAGTGAAGACTTGGTAGATATATAGGGATTATAAAAATAATTATAAGTTATATATACTACTATAATTATATATAGGCGAGACTATTATACTATAATATATTTCCTATATACTAGACTCCTATATTTCGTACCATAGTATTTTATTACTACGCATCCTTATCTCCCTATATCTCTAAGATATATTAGTAACCATCGTTAGGGTACTCCTCTTTAAAAACTATATAGTATTTTTCTAAGAGTTAAAGAGGATACTATAGTAATCTATCTTACTATTTCTAAAATAATAGTAGTAATAAGTCTTCTAAGTTGTTACTATAGTGATCTAGTCTTCTATTTAAGTCATCGGCTTAAGTATTTTCCAAGCCTTTAATATAGGTAATCCTGAAATTAAGTCTATCTCCCGTTTAGTTCCTTTATTATAGTAAAATATTATTATTCCTATACCAATATACTTATAGGTACACTAGTTCTTCTACTACTATTTATAAAGGAAACTATACTATATAGCCCGGGTAAAAACCTCTATCCCCTATACTATCTCTATTACTAAATCCTTCCTACTATAAAAGAAAGGAGGCCTTATATAGGCCTCCAGACCTCTAGTCTTCCACTATTTCTAGCTCTAACCTCCTAGCTAGACTATACTCTAGTAGCTAGCTAGAGTCTATTAGCCAACTAAGGACCCTCCAAATAAGCCTAGTACTCCAGGCCCCTACCCTCTATAATATAGTCTATAGGTCCCTATATAATCGAATCTCCCACTAGTTCTATAGCCTCTATATTGGTAGGTTAGGGTACTATACTACTAGATACTCTACTATTTCTCTCCCCTCGCTATACTTATAGTAGAACGTATAGACCTCTAGGACCTTTATTTAAAATAGGTAGTCTTATAGGCCTATATCCCCTATATATACCTGGGATAGGAGGGAGCTCTAGGCCTTTATTAGGCCTTTATACCTTCCAAGGGCCCTATTAGTAAATAGGAGAGATAGGGGGTCTTTATTGGCTATCCTCTTACCAGCCTCTTATTAGCTAGCCCTCTATTAATCCTATTAAGCCTACTAGGGTAGTTTAACTACCCTACTAGTAGCTAGCCCCTTATTTTTTCTCTCCCCTATTTTCTATCTCTAGCTAGCCTAGTAGCCTACTATAATAGTAGCCTAATTAATAATTATTAGGCTCTATAAGCGCTATCAAGGCCTCTACCTAAGGCCCCTTTTCTTCCTTCTAAACCTATAGTAGATCCTATTATAAGCCTCCTTAATTAACTACCCTACTATAGCCTTCTCTCCCCCTAGCCCTATTTATAGGTTCGTCTAGCTTAGCTAGGCTTCAAAGTTAGCTAGCTATTTTTTAAGATAGAAGTCTAGTAGTAGTACCTATACCTCTATTTATAGGTACCTAGTCAGGGCTATTATATGGGCCCTAACTATAATATAAAGGCTTCTATTCTAGGCCTTTAATAGGGCCTTTGTAGGTCCCCTCGGCTTGTTAGCTAGCCCTCTGTTGATCCCACCAGGCCTGCCAGGCCAGTTCGACCACCTTGCTAGTGGCCGGCCCCCCGTTTTTCCTCTCCTTTATTTTCTACCTCAAAGAGATATATATAGCTAATTAGCTATAGTAAAGATAAAATAGAAGTAGAAGGAAGTGTAGTGGTAGGTTATATACGATAGGTGAATGTAGCCGACGACCGAGCCTGAGCTAGGCAGACGACCTTAGCCTTTGAAGCCTAGGACCACAGGACGACCGCAAGCTAGTAAGTTGACGGCCGAAGGCCGTCGACGGCACTGGCGAAGCAGGTCGTCGGCTCTGTGGGTGGCGGCGACAAGCTTCGCTTCACGCCTATTGAGGCACTATCTGCATGCCACAGTCCACGCGGTATTTTAACTCCCTTCCCCCCCCCCCCCCCTTTTATCATTATGAACACTAGCGATAATAGTAGTTTTCTATTAATTTGGTAACTAAGTGACTAGCTGACGGCATGTCCTAGACGTTCCCCCTGGGCCTCGGGCCGCGTACTAGGTTCATTCATGACAATCAGTCTTCATAATGTAGGATATGCAACTAGCAACAAAGCGGATAGAACCCGCCCGACAGCAGGCAAGCAAGTCCCTAGCCCTCGACTCTCTAATCTTGTCACCTCTTCAAGATATCATCCTTGCTATCAAGCCTTATTTAATGCAGCCCTCCGTGACGTACTGTTGGGGTCAAGATACGGCTGCTCGCCTAAACCCACTGCTCGGTTTCCAAACCGTTCACCATAATTGCCCTCCAGGTAGTCAAAGGTCGCAGTATGGAACACGGACCGGTTGTCCCAGATGGCTGCAGTTTTGTTAACCACCCTTCCCAAAGATCACGGTGGCGAAGAAGCCCCCGACTCACCAATGTCATTGGAGTTGTTCCACTTGAATCGAACTTGTAGATCGTGGTTCTTGTAAACCAGATCCAGGAACCAACCGAGGAGCTTGGAACTCTCCTCATCCGTCAGCCCGTTTATGTGCTTGACGTGGCCTCCCACAGGAAAGATGCTCTTCCAGCCAGTGACCGGGTTGGTACGCACAACCGGGTGGATGGCCTTGAGCTCGCCACCGACGTTCTCGGGTGCGCCTCGCGGCTTGTCGTACAGCTGGAAACCGGACAACTCGGCCACCTTCTGGAAACCCGGCTGCTCGAAGGTGGCCGTAAGGCTCTCGAGGAACTTCTGATACGGTTCGCTGATACGATCGTAAATCTCGTAGCCCGATGCCCAGAGCGTGTCTTTGTGTTTTAGTGAGCACGCCAGTCAAAGAACACTTCGAGCTGTGGACTAGGAGCACTTACCACCTCCAGTGGTAGGCAGCTCCACGAGTCTCAGGGACGTGTAGTCGGCCGGAACGGGCTCGAAGGCAATGTCGCTGTGCCACTGCGCGCTGCTTTGCTTCTTGGCGCTAAGTGTGTCCGGCACAGATTTGGAATAGAACTTCTTGTTCTGGATTGAGCTGATGGTGCTGATCTCTGGGTCATTGCCTCCCAGCTCACGCTCGGAGTTAAGGATGGGGTGGATATGCAGTCCCGAGGTAGGGGGCCGTCCCGTGAGCTCCCCGAGCCGTTGAATCAGCCCCTTCTGGAGCTCGTTGGTCAGGTCGTCTTGGGCACGGAAGAACACCACTCCGCGTTGCGAGACTGAAATTATTGAGCTCGCTCATTCACGCAGCACCGGGGATGTGGATAACTCACTAGTGATGGCGAGGTCCCTGAGTAGCTCATCAGAATTAGGCGCGTTTAGCCACTCAACCAGTTTAGCGGTGGGAAACTCGCGGCCGATGACCGGAGTGACATCGAATGATTCATACGCGTTGAGCGCCCCCGAGAGCCTCAAAGGTTCGCGGGCCCATTTGGTAATGACAGGAATGTCAATGTCAACTGCGGAGGGAGCCATGGTGTCAAAAGTATGGCCAGCTTGCTCTTTGGTAGTAGGTCTTTGGTATGTGGGGTTTGATAGCCCAACAGTGAGTGTTGTTGGGATGAGGTTTTGACGGTTATGTGAGGGAGGGCGGCTACACACCTCTTTATACTGCTGTGCAATAGAGTGGATTAATGGTTCCGCCTGGCTGGCAGGATGGGCCCATACTTCCGAGGCCTTATCCATCCAGCACATTTTCTTACCCCCGCGCTTGCTCCTCTGATATTGCACCAAGAAGCCGCAACATTGCGAGCGACGCGCAGCGGTCAATGGCCCGCCGTCGAATAGGCAACTGGCGGCAATGATGACGAAGTGCCGACAGTGTATTCCGCCATCGTCCCTGGGCTGAAATGGCATGGGTGGCCCCCCGGAAATAGTACCAATTCAAACAGCGCAGTTGCGTCTGGAGATCCCCGATACGGCGTCTCTGACGGCAACGAGACCGGTGATAGCGGAGTCTCAACCCGCGCGCTGGATCCCAGAGATTATCGGATCCTAGGCCGCCCGCCCGGCGCTTTGTTTGTACTCGGTTTCGGTTCGAGGTCATGCAGCAGTTGCGGCAATAGCGGAGACAATGTAGATTGCTGCAAAGCGAAGACTACTTTGCACAAGTCGGGAATATCGGTTGGATGCCTAAGTGGTGGGGACATATGCCGCCATCAACATGGTGGTTGTGGTGAACACTAATTGGCCAATAGTGCACTCAGATTTGCTGCGTTTACCATAACTGCTTGGAGCCAGAAGAAGTTGCGTCAACCTTGGGGGTGAGCACGTTTTCATCACGTCATTTGCTTGCCCCTGATAAGTGCTGTTCTTCGGCTTGGCATCAACTGCAAAGAAAGCTTGACATGGCATCTGCTGATCGTGTGTCCATTAGGATATCAATTCTCTAATGTAATAATAATTACAATGCGTTGTCAACAAAGGAACTGCACTTTCTGCCTCTGACTAAGAATCAAACTTAGCCGTGTCCGTATTCCATGTCCTGAACCCGCCACCGTTAGCACTCTAAATAACCGATATTTGTCGGCGTGTCGAATGATAGCACAAGGCGCAGAACTTACCTATGCCACCCGATGGTGCCTGGGTATGCGGCCCCTGATACCGACCAACAGTTTGTACAAGTCTAAGTTGCCAGATAGAGACAGGGCGGCTGCCTAGCACATGTCAAAGACATTGTGACTGGCTATTATGGTACATACGAGCGGAGGTCAGGATACGCGTTGTCGGCGGAACCATTTTCCTGCTTGCATGCACCAACACCCGATGATATGTACCCTCGCCTAACTCGGTATAGTATGCCCGATTACACTCGAAGACGTGATTATCCAGACAATGCACGCAACGCCTGGGACAAAGATCATAGATTCTGTGCCTGACTGGGATACTTCTTGGAAGTCCTGGCACTTATGGTCTCAAATGTTAACAAAGAGGTCACGCCCAGCTGCGGCGCTCTGGTTTGTTGAACGGTGGCAGTCGCGATCTCATATCCGTCGTTGCACGGGCAATTCGTGTTTGATTTCCCATCGCGGTCTCACCAGACTGAATCCACCAATGGGGCGACGGTCAACAGTGGCCGCGGTTTCGATAGGAGACAGAGCCCTCGAAGTCGACAGGCATCTGGACAGCAAGCTAGGCCCCGATGCGTCGACCACGTTAGTCAGTATAGTTCCACCACTTGGAGAAGTCGCTTGGGAAAAGCGGGTTTCGTTCTAGGGAACCAAATCTTACTACCAGGATGTCATTGCCACCCAGAAAAGTCCCCAAATGTTAACCGTTTTAGGGCGGCACTCCCCAAGGGGAGCCGGTATTGACGTCTGTATAGCCTAGTGTGTTTGATGACCCGGAACTGCGAATCCATATCAACATCTCCCTGGTTGGCACGGGTTCCCATCACAAACTGCAAAAATCGGGAGGCTAACACAAGAGCCGAACCCAGGGAGAATACACGCCGCTTCGGTACCCTTGCGAGGTGGACCTAGCGCGAGGAGTACCGCGTGGTATGTAAGATTCATTTCCGAATGATGGTGTGAACATGCATCATGTTCACGGCGCTGGAGCTCGACTGGGCAAGCATGGGGCAAGCTCTAACAAACAACTTCCTCCCGGAGCTCGGGTTGATAGATGATGGTAAGTTGAAAAAGTGAACCGAGCAGATATGAGTCCGGTCGAAGTGCTGACCTGGATTCAGACTATATAATTCCAGAACTATAATCTCTAGGCCCTCATTTCTCTGCACCGAGCTCCCACTCTAGTTGGTATCCAAATAAGTGGGACCGGATTGCTGGATACCGGCGCAGGTGACTCTTGGAGTATTGTTGCGAGTGCTCAGTTCTTTCTGTCCGGCCGAACATCGTTTCTTATCTGCCGCTGTTTGTTGGGGGCACTGCAAGGGGGCTCCATCCCTGACGTGAGCAACTTCTTTCCCATTCCCGTAATCTGCCGATCGCTATGAGCGGAAGCTCATGCGGGTGATAGGTGATCCGGTACCTTTCGTATTTCTACAGGCATCACAAGCTGGCCTTGCGGCTGGGTTTCCCCAGGGCGGCTATGAGCTTTGCGGATATTTGTTCGTCCCTCTTTGCGTACAGCATCCTGCCCATGCGGGGCGCCCCGGCCCCTAGTCATTCTCGTAGGAGATAATCCGCCAGGTCAGGTTAATGACGTGGATAGGGTTTATTGACGCTCGTGGTTGATATCTTCGCCTCCCTGCTCAAGCTGGCAGGCCCGTGTCAGACAGCGAGCAGGTTCCGCGGCAAAAAAGGGTGGATCACCGAGCGGTAGGGACCCTTTTCGTGTCTCCGTGTTTAGCGACGCTGACTGAAGTTATGTTCTTCTCGGCGAGGAGAAGATCATGATAAACCCCGTCGAGCAAGAGCGACATGCCTAATCGCGAGCATATTAAGCCTAGGCTCCCATGGTAGAGCCTAAAAGACTTTTTGATCATCTGGTGAGTGGATTGCGCTCTATCTCGGCGACAGGGGTTCTAGGAAGTGAACTGACTATGCCTAGGCCGCTGTATGTATGTACATACTGGGGCTCGCGTTCCAGGTCCCAATGATATCCCCGGTCTCGTCTCCGACTCTCTCCTTTGGGGCCTTAGGGCTCGACACCTTCTGGAAAACGTGATGACGAATGCCCTTCACTGCCGACCACAGCAAGTACCAGTTGTTTGCGAGAAATACTCGGCCAATGACGCTCGTGGCATGAATGGCGCAGATACGAGCACTGCCTTTCTGATCCGCCTGAATGTTGCTGACACAGCAAAGGTAAATAGATGGGTAAGTAGTGGCCACTCTGCTCCTTAGTTATCCCAATGATAAGAACCCGCCGCCATGTTGTTCACCAACTTCCGCGACAAGAGAACGGACAATGACAATAGCACATCCAATCCAAGTCGGATGGAACTCTCGGAACTCTCACACCGTCCGGTCCCGCACAGTGCTTGCGGCCTGCTACAACATGCTTGTATCGGCAAGCGTCGCCATCGCTTCTAACATTTACCGGGCTGGTAGGGACTAGCAAGACATGACGGCCTCAGGCAACGCTCGCCGACTGCTTTGTAGACGACGCGCCGTTGTGCCGACGCGGAAGCCGGCAACTTCTCGGCATTCACTCCTTGAAAACCGTGCTGAATGGCCCGGTGGAGGTGTATTATATGCCGGGGAGTAGGCAGAGAGACCGGAAGTGGAATTACATGACACCTGAGAAGCGGCTAGAGTACCTGGCTACTGCTTCTGACCGAAATAATAAGAGACCGGGCTTCGGGTTCCAGCACTAGGTTGGCGCAAACTCGACGAGCCCATTGCAGCCATGATCATGTGGTTGGCGGGCTCTGGGGTGAAGTGTTCAACCGCTGAAGGGAAGAGAGAGGGAGAAAATTGGGGCACCCCGGAAGATTTTGCGAACTCGGCGCGAGGACAGACAAATGTAGCGTACGATGTAGGTGGCCTGGGGACTGAGGCTGCTTGATCATTGTATCGCCTGAATAGATCCCACGGAAGAAGAATACAGCTAGCGAAGGCGTGCAGTGTGCCACGTGAGCCATTCCTCTGGCTTATTGCGCTTTGGTGAGATGAAGTATTCTGGTATTCAAGGAGTCAAGCAAAAAGGGCTGAAGAGCCGCTCGAGGTAGGCATGCCCGAGACATGATCTTCGCCCCTGCCGCCTCTGGTTGAATTACCCCGCCAATGTGGGGCCGTCGCTGACGGACCAAGGCTGAGCGGCTTTTTGAGCTTGGGGGTTCCAGATGCATCACCCCGCCGTAAGATTTGTATTTTCTCGACGATACAAACACAAAGTTGACTGGTTCAGCTCCGTCCGACTTCTCGAGACACTCCAGGCGCATCGAAGACCGGCCATTCACATGCATAAGCGCGGCACAGAGCCGGTGACAAGGCTAAACACAATCACGCGCAGACTCCACCTTGGGCCGTTGGTTTCCATTGCCGGCTTTTCATCCCAGCTCGCTCCTCCTTTCTCCCGTGCTGCTGTGTGCCCCTCTACCCGGACCGGTCTCGTGCCTTTTCCCAGCACATTCAGCCACCCAAGAGCTTCATTACTGCCCACTATCATTCACCAAAGCGTACCTGTACCGACAGATTGGCGCAGCATGGCTACCACCGCAGCGGGGCAGGCGGAGCTGGTCGAGACGTCGAAGCGCCTGGCAGCTTTCCAGGCCGTCAAGGATTACCTGCTTCCCGAGTACTCTAGAATAGGCATCGGCTCCGGAAGCACTGTTGTCTATGTGGTTGAGGCGATTGCCGCGCTTGGTTCCGCCGTTACATCCAGGATGGCCTTCTACCCGACAGGCTCGCAGTCTGAGGAGCTGATCGAGGCTGCCGGTCTCAACTTGCAGTATATTAGCAAACTGCCCGCGGGCCAGCAGCTGGACGTGGCTTTTGATGGCGCCGATGAGGTGGACGACGACCTCAATCTGATCAAGGGTGGTGGGGCATGCCTGTGGCAGGAGAAGGTCGTGGCTGCCAGCGCTAAGCGGTTCGTCTGCGTTGCCGACTTCCGTAAGCTCTCGCCGCGTCTGGGGACGGCCTGGAAAAAGGGGATTCCGATCGAGGTGCTACCAATGGCCGCCTCTCGAGTACTCGATGAACTGCAGCGGATGGGCTCACAAAACCCGCGCGTCCGGCCGGGGTTGCCAGGTAAAGCCGGCGCCATTGTCACGGACAATGGCATGTGGATCATCGACGCGCCCTTTCCGCCGCTCCTACTTCCCAAGGACACCGAAGGTGACTCTCAGACAAGCAACGGGAGCAATGGTGTGTGGACCGTCGATGCCTTGGCCGACAGGCTGGTCAAGATCCCGGGGGTTGCTGAGATCGGCTTGTTTTCTGGCATGGATGGGCTGCAGGTTGCCAGCGGGGCGCAGAAACCCGTGGCTGCGTATTTCGGGATGGCCGATGGCACAGTCGAGGTTAAAACACCGTCTTCTTGAGACGAAGGGGTGCAGTTGACACCGGGTCCCGAAGACAACTCTTGGTGATGGTTGGTGCCTTTCCCGATGGCAAGCATCGCAAAAAAATGAAACGGCGGTCTATCTAGAAACTGGAATATTGGGGTGACTATCTAAGGGGCCTGCGCTTGGCTTCTATGAGTTGGAGGGGCCGCTTTGAACATCAGCTGGAGGATCTGGCAGGGAATAGAGTTATCGCGTCGGCCTCTACTAGCTTTGATGGCTGCGCCCCCTGGAAACGCTGTGCTGCTGTGTCCACTCCGTAGGCCACTGAACCGAACCCATGCTACATACAGTAGAATCAGCGCATATGGAGTTGAAACGACCTCATATCCATTGGTCTTTTCTCTGTGTGATAGCATTGAGGCCACAGGACCGTGGCGTCATCGATCTAAGCTCCGGGATGGACATGATGGCCGATCCCTGGTCCGTCCCTGCCAGCCCGAGAGCCGCTCGATGCCGTGCGGCATCACGGACACCGAGGTCTCACTCACCACCACGCCACGCCATTCCGCCCTTTTGTATTACTCTTCCCTACCCCGACAAGTCAGGGCTGGAATTTTCAATCTCAAATCTGAACGGATAGAATTACAGCTAAACAGCCACGCGGATGCTATGGGCCTACCAGCTGCACACCCCCCCCCCCCCAACGGATGGCTTTACGTCCAGAGTTTCTGCCGGCCGGGATGCGTTTCGGCTGTTTGAGGGCGTCACCAGCTGTGGGCGGGCCCTGGTCCGAGAATCAGCCTTCTGTCACTTGTTTGGCACTCTACCGGATGACGGGATTGCATTCCTGACATTTAGGGTTCGATTGCATGGCTTTGCTACATGAACCCTGTGGATATCGCGCTGGCACAAATAACATCATGGCAGCGTTTAATCTCACTGCATCGAACCCCAAGTGGGATGAGTAGCCCCTGGAAAATAAACTGGCGCTGCGGCTTATATTGTGCTACCATCCTCCACGGTTCTTCGCTGTAGCCAAAGCATCCGTCGTGGGCAGCCGCCCGATCGGCGTGAATTGCTGCCAGCGCGGCCGTGCTGGGAGCGGAGTTGCAAGTGCCGACCGGCAGGCTCGAGCGTCCGCCATACCAGAGACTGAGGTCTATCGTGACCAACCCCCTAACCCCCCCCCCCCCCACCCCCCCCGATACAAGCAAACCTGGCGGGGTTTGAAACCGGGCGTGGCGGGCTCTCGGGGCTGCCCGGCGATTCACGGTATAAAACAAGCCCCGCCTCCAGCGGCGTTTTTGAAGGTGCGTAGCCTCCCCCGGTCTGCGCTAGCACCTCGCGCATGGGATTTCGAAAAGTGCCTGTATCGTGCCGTGGACACATCATAAACACATACACGGTATACAGTATACGCACCGAAGAGCCGGTGATCAAGGCAGCAATGAGACCTTGTCAACATTCCCAGGTCCTTTTGGCGGTTATGTTTACCCAGGACGGGCTCCCTCGACACTGTCAATTGGACGCATGGCTCTAAGCCGCCTTTCCTCGCATGTTCTGCCAGTGGCTCGCTGTCTGTTTGACGGCCACCTGAGCTGGTGCTTGTGAGTGCCGGGCACCCGCCATTTGCCCGGCTGGCCAGGGGTAACTAACAGGGCTCTGCCGCGCATTCGGCCGCTGTCCGGCAGTCCGGATTGGACGGGAAGGCGGACAAGGAACGAATTTCTCCCGGTCGCAGAATCTGGCACTCAGGATAAAGACCGGTGTTCTGCTGCCTATCCAAACCATATCGATGGATTGCTCGTTTAGAGGCTGTCGGTCGACATCGAAAGCAGCGTCCCACGCACGGGGAGTTCCTGCGCGAACAATTGACCATTTGAATCAGCGACGGGCACATTTAAGACCTAGCTATAATATACCTTGCCGAGGTTGTCATGGCCTCGGTTTCTGAAACAATCGTGATTGTCTTGGTGAAAATGTAGGTGAGTTTGCGCGGCAGCCGGTGCTTTCCCGTTCATTTCCTTTTTCTCTTTCACAGCGGCCTTTTTTCTTTTTCCTTTTCTTTTTCTCCCTCTTTTCCTTCTTTTTCTTTAGCCTGATGGCTCGAAAGGGAGAGGACGAGGAGCCTCACACAAGCGGGCCAGACCGAGCCCCAGGCGGCCTGGTTCCACCCACGAAAGCAATCTGCCCTCAGAGTGCCCATGCAGCTCCGGCGACTCCACCCGATCCCGAGGGTGTCGTGCTCCCCGAGGCTTTTTTCTGACTCCAATCGCGATGGGCGGTTTGCATCCGGAAATTGCTGCTCTTGTCGTGCCTCCCGCGGCCGGTGCCGCTTTCTTTCTTCGCGCACCCGCTATGACTAGTAAGACTTGCAAAGCGCGGCAAAGGTCAATCAATTTGTCGGGCGCCGATATCGATATCCGCTTCTGCCTGTTGCCTCTGGCGAAGGGGAGAGTGGATGCGTTGCCTCAGGTTGTCCGGCGTCGGAACGTACGCTCGCCGAAGTGTCCGAGCGGGGATTTGTTGGCTCGGGAACTGTGGAACTGAGGCGACGCCGGGCGCGCGAGCCGATTTGTTTGGCATCGGTCGACAAATTGTTCGCCGGGGGCGGTGTAGCTGCCTTCAAACGTCTTATTTATTTATGGGAATTTTATGCCAACACGGTCCACTGGCTGGTTTAACCTTCTTTTTTGAACCCATTACAATCGGAGTTGGCTCGGATGGGGAGGGCGAGTGAGCTCGTTCGCATCATTATTTTTTGGCCTGAGACTGGGTCTGGGACGGGTCCAAGCCGGGACACGGCCCCACATAGACCTGAGGTAGCATTCCTGCGCGCGTCTTCCGCATCTATCTTAAACCACTGCGGCCCGGAACCTGGAGCATCTCGGTCCGAAGAATGTAATACACGGAATCAACCATACACGTTTGCGAAGCCGGACCAATTTCGAATCTGCGGATGGGGCGATACCTTTGTAGCGGATGCGACTGGTAGGGGTAAAACTGCAAAGAGAGCGCAAGTGCGGCCGGACCATTGTGCGGGGCTTTGGTTTTAGACGGACCCGCATCCAACCCGGAAGGCCCAAAGGTAGCGCCGCGGCGTTGCTTGGACGGGACGTCAGGGCAGCGTGGGCGGTGCGCGGCACGCAAGGCAGGTTCGGGCGTGGCGTCGCGGATTGACAGCCGTCATCAGTTGCCCTCAGCACGGAAGCCTCCTCCCTCTGCCGCTTACCGTGCTCTGCAATTGGATGGCACCCGACGATCCGGCCGGGCAGACGGCCTCGATGTTCACCCCGACGGTTTGTCTAAAAGAAACTGCGGAAAAGAAAACATACAAACGAAGTTGGGCGCCGAAGCTATACAGTCTATAAAGAATGCTCACTTCCAAGGTCGGCGTGACTAGCGCGATGCAAATGATAGACGCAAGACGTCCGACCCGAATCTCCGTCTCGGCTTGATTGCCGATCAGCGGTTTCGTTCGCTCCGGGCTTGATGGGCTGAGGCATCCGTGTCTCGGTGTCGGGCGCGTCAGAAGCAGAGCGGGACGGATGGGTTGCAAGACCCCGCCCCAAACCCAACAAAAAAACCCGAGTCAGTAGTCTAAAAGGACATAAGGTGATGACAGGGTACTTCTACGCATTTGCACCCTTAGGATGACATCAAGATGAAGTCTCGGCCAGGTGGGCGCAATGGAAATTGAGGTCTGACGGCTGCCCTCTGCCGTGGTGGAGCGGATCGCTGTTCCTGTCTGCCGGGCGCCGGGCTGTGGCGGCCGATGCGAGGGGGGGCGTTTGCACTGACTGCTGGTGGTGCCTTCCTCAGTTGTCCCCACTGTCTCCCCCGTTTCCCTCAGAACCCCGGCACCATCAGCCGATCCGCCCGACTGTGGCCTCTTCTGTTGTGAATGCTGCCGCCGCCTCCCTTCTCGCTTCCTGAGATTCCTGGGTCCGCCCGAAGCCCTTTTTACCCCATCACTTCCCCCGTCCCTCCTGTCATTCCCTCCCCCTTCCGTTCCCTCCCTTCCGCAACCGAGTCATCCTCCGCACCGAAGGCTCTCTGCCGAATTCCCTTCATCCATCCATCCGCCCATCTTCTGACAATACTTTTTTCATTCGGTTTCGAGTGTTTTCAGCCTCGGCACAACCCCGGACCTCAGTTTTGGCTTCCTCCGGTGCCTTCGGTCCTGTCTCGGTGCCCCGCGCCGTGACCTCGTCAGCAGCAAGAAGGGACGCGTTTTGGTTTTGGCACGTCTTCAAGACCCAGCAAACAACATTCGCCCACCATGGCTTCGGTCGTCCGATCGACAGCCCTTCGCGCCGGCGGTGCTTGCGTGCGCTGTCGGAAGGGCAAGACGAAATGCGTCTACGAGAACGGCAGAGCGCCGTGCAAGAACTGTGCAAAGGGCTTGCACGAATGCTACCTGCCGTCCGAGTCTATGAGCCATGGCGGCCATGGAGTGTCGCCGGCACGCGTCCAGCAACGAGCGCGCGAATCCCTCCCCAGCGAGCGGACCGTCTCCAGCACATCGGGCGACCGCCAGGCGCCTCCCACCTCAACTGTGTCGCGTCATGTCTCGGCCACTACTGAAAAGTGCGTTCATATCGCTTCTCTTTTCGTTTATCTTTTCTCTTTTCTCCCCGGACAAAAATCGTGGTTTCTCACGACATTACACGTTTGCATGACTTTTTCTGAGTGTGGGGGTGTTATTTGTTGCAATGTCATTGTTTCCTTCGATTTTCCTCCATTTTCCGGGCGCTCCGTTGGTATCGCCTTTTCCCAACCCGCTCCCGGTTGCCTCCACCCGCCGAGTTCATTTTCTAGCGTTGGCTCCCGGAGGTGCCAGGCAGTCCCAATTTTCTCCGCCCGGCCTTCAATTTCCCAAACCGGCGCATCGCAAATTTCCCCCCTGCTCCGTGCACGCCTTCCCGTCCCACCCCGATCTGTCCTGGCCTTGGCGCGCAACGAACGGAGCAACCCTCAGAGAAGCTCCGTGTCGAAGCCGCTTTCTTTACTCCTTTACAAGCGTAGCCCTCGTGCAGACGATGTGTTTCTCAATAGTGGTGCTCGGCCTGGGCTAACAGCCATGTTATCGCAGACTCACCCCCGAACTGATGCAAGAGGGCGAGCGCGTCATCGCCAAGACTTTGCCGGCATGTGTAGCCTTCCACAAGCCATCCTTTCTTCAGCAGCTGAAGAACGCCTCAATGGATCCCACCATGGTCAATGCCCTGCTTACGACCGCTGCCCGGTGAGTGCTCTCCCCCGCTCCGAAGTTCCCGGCTGGGCGTGGAACCCATCCGGGACTGCCGGCCAGTTGTCCGCCTCGGTTGGTAACGCAGTTCTAACATCGATACTAGGCACTCGCCCGCCATGATTCGTCGCTATGGTGGACACGGTGGCGGCTCGGCCGCTGCCGAGCACTTCGCCAGCAAGACTATCGGCCTCATTATGCAGGCCTTGGACCAACCCAGTCTTGCCGATATCCAGGCCCTTTGCCTGCTTGTCATTCATGAGTGGGGTTGCCGCAATGCCGTGCGTGCCTACATTTATCTCGGCCAAGCCGCCCGTATGGCTCAGATGTACCGCGTCGTGCACACACACCATCACCAGCCCGATCCGGACCAGTTCCTTCAGGATGAATCGTTCCGACGCACGCTCTGGCTGATCTACATCCTCGACTGCTTTCTTACCAGCAGCCCAGGCCGCCACCCGGCGCTGTCATCGCATGATGTTAAGGACGTTTCGCTGCCATGTCTCGATATGAACTATCACTTCGGAAGCCCGGTGTATGTCCGCACCCTGCACGGCGCACCGCCTTCAACCATGGCAGACCCTTCCGGCCCTCTTGGAGATGTTGGCGAGTTTGGCCACATTGTGTTGGCCACCAAGGCTTGGCGCAATGTGGTCGAGATGATGACAACAACTACGCTCGAGACATTCTCGGAGGAGCAATGCCTGGCGCTCGAGCAAGAAATCGACCTGATCCGGCAGTCGCTGCCGCTGCACTTCGCCGACAAACCCGGCCAGATCAACCTCCACATCACGATGGGCAGCGGCTATACGTACGCCATGATCCACTCGCTCCTGAATTGCGGCACCATCTTTGTAAACCGGCGCCGTATTCTTCAGGTCGTCACGGATGAGAACTTTACCCTCGAGGCTTGGCGCATGGCCTCGCATACTAATGCGCAGGCCATCGACCGTATCTTTGCCGCGTCGCACAGCATCATCCATTCTCTTCTCTCGCTGGAGCATGGGGCGGATAAGGACAGCATTCTCTGCTTCCCGATATTTATGCTCTTCTCCGCCTTCACAGCGGGCTCGACGGTCGCCTATCTTACGCTCAAAGGGCTCGCTCCGCCCGATGTCACCGAATCCGCTTCAGGCATCGTCCGGGACAGCCTCAGGCTCTGCCAGGACGGATCTGAGTCTTGGCCGCTGGTTCTTCCTTGGCAACGCCACCTCTCGGTGATGTCTAAAGTGCTTCGAGAAGTGAATGTCGCTCCGCGCGACATTCGTGAGTCTCGCGAGGATAGCAAGCCGGCCCACCATGTCTCACCTTCAGTCAAAGACGATGTCCTCAGCCAGGCCGACACGAACCCCGACCCCATGGATTACGATCAGACCATCCCCCCAGGGTCACATGCTCCCCTTTCTGTCGCCATAGAGAGCCGCGATAGCGAGCCTCCTGTCCCAAGACGGCCCGGAATTACTACTATCAACGGAGGATCTGCCGGCGCCTCCACCCCGGTCACCGCCAGTCCTCCGCCTCCTGGGCCGGTGCCGAAGGCGGATTCACCCGGTGCAACTTCATCGGCATCTGTCAGCGGCATTCCTCAGGCACCGCAGCCCGGCCCGGATGTCGATATGACGGCGATGGAGCTCTGCGCCGCTTTTGAACGGCAGCTTCTTGAACTTGATGACCTGGCCGCGTTCATGGGAGGGGGAGTGTGAGTCTTCCTCTGTGTTTTCTCATCCTCCGGCTCCCCATGGATTGATCGGTTGACCATGCTTAAGTGCGCCCAGCTAGGTCACGACGCTATCTACTTGGTCATACTCTTCTGTCGTTTTGATTCGCCATCTTTGTTCCTCGCATTCCCGCGAAGACTTTGCCGCGGGCGTCCTTGGGAAGCTCGAGCTTTGCACCGTAGTGACTCTAGGGCACTCGGGGAAAATGGACTGAAAAACAATGTGGCTTCGGTTGAGGATGACATGACACTGTACTTGTAACAATACCCTTCTTTTTCTTTGCTCTTTTGCTGGACCGAATTCGGGTGGGGGTATCCTGTCATTTGGGGTGTTTGCAGCGTGGGGTGCCACTTCTTCTGGTGGGATAAGAGTGGACACAGTTTGCTTGGGATTTGTCTTATGATGGATGGTAGGAGTCATGAGAGGCTGGCTGTTTTGTGGGTTGGTATCCAAGGGCGGTCGGGAACATATGGTGCGGTATGGGCTGTAGCCACATAATTACTTCATCAACATGTACTATGGTAGATGGAAAACCAACATTGCTCGACCCACTTTAGGGCAGTTGACCACCTTGTCTTGCCAACCTGCCTCCATTCAAATGGCATTTCGGCCGGATGTCTCACATGTCACCCCCATCTACCGTACCGCATACCATACTTGAACGGCTTTAATGGCTCCGGAAATGCCAGACAGTACCTGGAATTGAGCCGATCGATGGTCTGGTTATGAAGAAGGGCCCCCCTCCCCCCTCCTCTCTCTTTTTTTTTTTTCTTATCGACGTAAAAGTGGCCCGACAAGCCCTTTGACGTAGCCCCTGAGCTTCTCCTGCCATAGTCTGGTTGAGAGCCCAGCCTTTCTAACTTGCGGTCGGAAACTGCGCCACTGTCGGGGGGACAGGGGGGTGTAGCCTGCGCTTCGAAGTCCGGCGCTGGTTGCGGGCATCTGATTCATAAACCCTGGTCAGAATAAGCTTTTCCCCCTGGTTGCCAAGCCACGGTGTTATGACTTGCAGCTGCCGGGTTTCCCTGGGAATAACAGCCTTCCCTCTCCGGGCCTCTCGTCTCCCCGCTGTCTGGAAAGAGTGTGACATTGTATGGCCAATTACCCTGCGCAGACCTACAATGCCAATCAACTTAATGAACAAGCAATAAGCGGCGTTAGGTTGAGACAAGTGGTCAATTCTGCAATACTTGTCGCATTGTCCGTATCTTGATGAGCATTCCTCTGTCCTTCTTCCTATGCGTCCCAAAAACGCCAAACGCCGGCTACGCTATCTCAATGACAACCCATCCGACGATATTACTTCCGAGCTAGCAAGGCATGAGGTTGCTCGCCTTCAAAACCCACCTGTCCGTCACCTCAACAAACCCAAAGGGTACGGAGAGTGTCAAGCATCATCACACTTGACTTTCACTGTTTCCCCCCTTGCCCTCGTTGAGCGATTTATGCAAAGACACGATCAGCTCTTTCAGATTGTCCAATTCCTCCCTCAATTTCTTGACCTCGGCCACAGCGGGGTCCTCCTCCAGGTTGCTCTTGGCCGCATCAACCTGCTTCTTCCATCCATCCGACTCGAAGTCGGTGTGGCCCATCATCTGCTCCCATTCCTCGACGGTATCGTCATCAGCGTCGCCGCGTGCACGATTTACGCGGATCTCCTGGGCCCAACGCATCTCAAAGTAGGCCGAAATGAGTAGCAGCGGCGAGTAGATGATGCCCATGACGATGTCGTTGACGCGCTCGTACGTCTTCTTGTCCATCCACCACTCGAGAGTGAAGGTGAGGATGAAGATCTCAATGAGATTGAACGGCGGGATGAAGACATTTTCGTCGGGGGCGCGCACAAAGGTCATGGTCTTTTGGGCAAACATTGCGAGGTACTCGTCGTTGGCATTGTCGTAGATGTCCTCGTAAGCCGAGTTGTATAGGGCGATGAGGATGTTGAGCAGGATAACCTGTAGAGTGTCAGCCAGCAGCCAAGATGTGGCAGGCGCCGTCGCTGTAGGTAAGAGGAGTGACTCACCATGACGACAAAAGTAAAGCAATAGTAGAGAATCAGGCCAAACGGTGGCTGGAATCTCTCAAAGCCACTAAAATCAGGAGATTGCATCACAGCATTGGCCATGGATTGGATAATGAAGAAGACGTCCTCGATGACGCGATCATCGGCGTAATCGAGTCCAATAAACGCCTGCAGGAAGCCAATGATAATGACACCTAGCAGCGCAAAGAAGATGAGGGACTCCTTCATCATGACCTTGAGCACGACAAGCATGGCACCAAAGAAACGGTACGAGTCTAGATACAAGAGAAGCCGAGCCCAGAACATGGGGGCACCCACGGCGAGGAAGCTGTAGCTGAGGGTGCTGTAGTGGTGTCTCAGCCCGTCCGTCTCGCCTTGGCCATGAGCGAGGGCCATGCAGCGAAACACAAAACTGGTGATTAGCAGGCCATACAGCATCGAATTGAAGGCGCTCCAAAAGTTGAGAATGTGGTAGCCAGCCTTCCAGAGTTTGGTGATCTCGTCACAGATGAAGCCAAGGGTGAAAAGAAAGAGGAGAACCTCAACAGCGTCGATGCCGGCGTCCCCGTTGACGGTGTTCATGGCAATTGTGTACAGCGCGAGGTAGGCGAACGACATGAGCATTTGGGTCGCGTTCTGGTACATGGGCGAACGCATGCGGTCCGGGTCGAGATGGGCAACATAGGACGTATTGTCTTTATCCCTGTAGTCGATGAAGGTGGCCGGGTCATTCTCGTCTTGAACCAGCCATCCACGCCAGAGGAAGTTGATGCACTTCTGGTAGCCCGAGGACCCAATGACACGCAGAGCGTGCAGGTCGACGGCCTTCTCAATGACATTGACAGGGTGGGTGGGACGCCCATCAACCAGTATGGAGTACCGCTTGAGGAGGACCGAGTGCAGCAGGTATTCGGTGTCTTCTTCGGATTCAATGATCTTCTTGGCGATGACCTCGCAGGCGATGGCCCGGAGATAGTGCAGGTCGGCGTCCCACAGCTCGACCAGAGCCTGGTGGCGCCACCACCGCTTGTTGATCAACAGGCAAAACACCACACAGTCTTTGTACTCACTGCCGCCTGCTTCTCTGGCAGCCTGGATGACCTTGGGGGTAATGACCTTGCTGTGCGGCGATGTCACCCGGTTCTCCTTGAGCTCGCACGGAACGCATTCTTCAATCAAATGGCGGATTCGGAGTGCGACTTCGGTGACGGCCTGGGCGGGAATTGCGGACTGGATCGAGTCGTCGCGGTAGCTCGGGAGAACTGGGGTGAAGCACACTGGTCAGTCTTCGTCTGGCAGCGAGAACCAGCACTGGCCAGTTGGCACGGAAGTCGGCTTCTTTGCACTCACGACGTTGTCTCGACTCGTCCCACCAACCGTTGCGGTCATGATGCCCTCGTCTGGAGTGCCGATCCCAGCCGAGAAAACGGCTCCATGCCAACCCGGGCATTCTGGCGCTCTTGCTCGGGCCTCGAGTTTGTTTGCTTCGGAAGCGTGGGACAATGATTGAGCCGCTGCGCAGCTGGCAGTGCGAGCGAATATGGAGCTCTCGAGTGGACCCGGACTTGGTCGATCCAAATGTTGAGTTGCTGGCAACCAAGAGGACAAACAAGGCTGGAGCTGATTGTGATCGGAACAGGAAGACGGGAAGAGGAGCATTCCTCAAATGCCATTTCTCTTCCCCTCATCAATGGCGCTAGCTACGCCTCTGTTGGTGGTGTCCCAGATCGGGCCAACTGGAAATCGAGTTTCAGCTGCTGTCAGCATCATATGACGTCAATTGAAGCGGGGCCAGTAAGTTTGCAGTAGTCACATAACAGAACACCCGCTAAGAAGCGCGATGGGTTCGTTAGCATATTAGCTAGTTAGCAGCGTCGAGCTTGACAGAAGCTAGCAGGGTTAACAGGGCCGTGCAGGGATCAAAGCTGCCCAAAACTCGGGGTTACTATATGCGCATACTACGCATGTATGTACTGTACAGTAGCTGCAGCTGAGCAGGGGTACGATGCTCATTCCCTGAGAAGATCATTTTTGTAGTGTACTGTATAGGTATATGTACACCGTGGATGAGCCAGGCGCTACTAAAGTCGGGGGGGAAAGCCGATGCTCTTTGCACTTCCAACCTCGCCGTCCCGCTACCTAACCGTGACCGTGGCCGTTCAACCTCATGTCTATGACCGCCCTGGTCCCTAGTTGTACATACATGTTCTGCCAGAGGGAAAAGAGAGGAAATAGTATGGAAAGAATATCTCTAATGTTGATGAAACCAGGCGTTCTCGCGTTGCAAATCACAAACCAGAAGCCATGCAGATGCAGACAACCATCGAGGAGATAATCCAATCCTCCTACCCTACCTGTCCAACCAACCAACCAACCCCCCCCCCCCCCCCTCCCTCCCCCCAAAAATAAAATAAAATATATAAAAAAACCAAGCCTACAGCGTCGTAACGCTGGATGGAAAGTATGCTCAGGGAAAAGAGGGTTGAATGCTCTCAATCCACAGCGGCGGGAAAGGGGCTAAAAGTAACTCCTCATCGCATCCTGGTAGCCGGGCCCACCCTTGAGGTCGCGCTCAAAGTTGGTCTGCACGTCCAACACCTGCCGGATGTGGCTCATTGAAAGCGGCTCACCCTTGTTGACCGCCAGGGCCTGCGCCGTGCGGACCGTATTCTTGATCTGCCGACCGTTGAGCTCGTTCCGCGCCAACGCCGTGTAGTCTTCCTCAGAGAATGGCATGAGGTTGATCTTCTCGAGCACACGCACACGCTCGATGAAGATCTTGAAGATGGCCTTCTTGGCCCGATGGTCGAGGTTGTCGTATCGTAAAGCGATGTGGATGCGGGATTGGAAAGCATCGTCGAAAGTCTAATATGTCCGCACGTTAGCACCAATGTCCACGCGCACCAACGTTTACCCATTGATTCGAGGCTCACCTCGACTCTATTCGTCGTCAGAAACAAAATCCCCTGGAAGTACTCGAGCTGTCGGAGGAAGATGCTGACGAGGGCGTTCCGGTGGATGTCGTGCATGTTCCGCTTCTCCAGGAAGACATCGGCCTCGTCAAGCAGAAGGATTGCGCCCCACGCGTGACAAATATCCAGGATCTTCTGAAGTTCGCTCTCCAGGAACCTCGAGTCCGTGCCCAGCTCACCAGCAGATGCCATATAGAGCGGGCACTTGAGCAGTTCGGAAATTCCTTCAGCTGTCAAGGTCTTGCCGGTCCCGGGAGGTCCGTGGAGAACAGCTGTTTCAAGGTTAACAGGAGCCCTAACAACAGACAGGCGGCGGAAGGGGGAGTAGAGCGGATAACACATCGACATACCGACTAGGCCTCTACCCTTGCCCTGGATCACGTCGTCGATGCTCTCAGTCGCATGGTATTTGTGAGATTCGACAAGTGCCTATCACACAACCCGTTAGTCTCGCGCCACGACCAGAAAGAGATACGGCGACTTTGATATACCTTGACGATGTCTTTCGTCTTTGGTTCAAGCACAAGCGACTCGTAAGCCGTTTCGTTCCACTGAATCTCCTTGACCCCCGAGACGGTAAACTCTAGCCACAGCTTCTCGGCAAAGGCAAACCCAAGCACCACCGGAGACGCGATCAAGTACTCCTCTTCACTAAATTCGGGTACCGGCTTGGCCGTGCTGCCGTTTTCCGGGGGCGTCGTTGTTTCCTCGTCGGCCGCTTGCGGCGCGTCTTCCCCCTTGGCCGCCACTTTGTCGAGCTTTTCTTTCCCTCCACCCTCGCCATCATCATATTTGGGCATGCGGATAAACTGCACATTGCCCTTGCCGTCTTGCACCGCCTTGGTGACGTACTTGATGGCCTCCACACCGACACCACCATCACCCCTATCCTCCGACTCGCACCCGCAACAACCGGATTCGTCATCTGAGTCCGAGTTGTCCGAGTCCGAGTCGTCCGAGAGGATGTCGTGATCCTTGGGTCGAACGAGCGAGATCGGGTAATTGGGATTGATGCGTCGGTGAATGCTGGCGTCCACCATAATGCGCCCATTGATGTTGACCTTGACGACAGCCCTCTTCTTCTTGTAGTAGGCCATCCCCTGGTGGCTTTTGTAGTGCACCCCGCCTAGCGATACGAACTTCTTGCCGCGCTCGATCAGGTCTTTGCGCAGCTGCGCCTCGTTTTTGTGATATTTGAGCGGATAACACCCGAGGCTGGTGATCTTGCGTGCTCCGCGGAAGTCGCCGACCTCTTCCGACGTGCTTCCAAATCCGAACTGCTTCCCGTCATATTCGAAGTACTTGCCATCGATGTAGTAATACTCGCCCTTCAGGATGCTGTGATGCTTTTCTGCCATCTCCACCTTGAACACGCGGGGTTCGTCGTGTGAGCCGTACGTGGTTGTGTACGCCAACGTATTGGGTTTCCACAACGCCCAGAGCAAGTCAAATGTGATGAGGCCGTTCTCGAGCATAGGGTAGAGACTGTCGGGACGTTAGCTAACGCAAGGGTCAGAGGGTGTCAGTCAAGATTTAGATGGGAACAGACCTGTTCTTGACGTCGGCGTAGTCCTTGTCAATGTATTTGACAAGCACTTTCAAATGCTGGCGCTTGGCCTCAATGCGCTTTTGCTCTTTTTTACGCTCCTTCCTGCCGCTCTTGGTTGCCTTCTCCTTCGCCTTCTTCAGACCCTTCATGTGTTTCCGGAGGTCCTCGAGATACCTATCACGAGGGTTAGCAAGGGAATGCCGGTCAATGACGCTGTGCTGCCGACACAGGCTTCCAGCAACGGGGCGGTGACTTACAAGAAGAGCAGGTTGGGGTCGAGCTTGGGCGTGTCGTCGACCAAGCTGATGCCCTTGATCTCTCCAATGACATCCTGCAGGCATTCGCGAAGCAGTTTGCTCTTGATGTCGACGATCGTGTTCTTGAACTTGCCTTCCCAGTTAAAGGTCCGACGCACGTGGAAGATGAACTCGTCGTACTGGGCATCGACTGTCCTCTCGGCCGTGTCTTGGAGTTTGTAGTTGTGGATTGCATCATCCCATACTTGGTCGACACGCTTGTAGTCCAACTTGGTCGCCTTGTGTCTCTTTTTCTTCTCCTTCTGTGGCCTGGTATCCTGGAGACGGCTTGGGTCGACACCACCGAGGTTAAGGTTTGTGTGCCGTACAGAAGAACGGGCGCCGCCACGGCGAGGCCGCGGGGGGCTATGGCGCAGTCCGGTGTCATAAACCGGGGGAGGGATGTTGTTGCTGAGGCCAGAAGGATACCCATAAGAACCACCGCCCTGCTGCTGCTGTTGCTGCTGTTGCTGAAGGAGTAGCAGTTGAAGTTGCTTCAGCAAGTCTGCTTGTGTTTGTTGATTCCCCTCGCTGTCCGAGCTGTCACTGGTGCCGCTGTCCGAGAAGCTCGAGTCGGAATCTGACTTTGAAGAACCCTCTTTGCGCTTTTTCTTGTGTGTCCTCTTCTTGGCTTTCTGGGGGCTTTGGCGCTTCTTGACTATTCGCTTCCCCTTGGATGCCTCTCCCTCGGACTCGCTGCCCTCTGAGGAGAAAGAGGTCGCAGTAGCACTGGCGTCGCTGTCAGAGTCTGACGACGACTCAGCGGGCGATACTGCCTTCTTTGTATTCTTGGACTTGCGCTTGGAGTGCTTCTTGGAGCACTTTTCCGTGAGGAGTTTCTTCTTGGAATCGGATCTGTCGTCGGCTTTGCTCTCGCCTTCGGCTAGTTTGGCGCCGCTCTCAGGAGGCGCTTTGGATTCCTCGCTCTTTGCTGGAACTGGTGGGTTTCCTTCGCGCACGTCGGCCGACGTCTTGTCCTCGGACTCCATGTCTCTAGCTACAATAGGCATTCGATGGGAAATATGGGCGTTGCTTGATGGCAGTGCGCGGGTTCTCTGAGTCAACCTACAGGTTTGCGGAAATAGAGTTTGTGAAATTTGGGAAGCGCGGGGAGATATGTACGGCAACAGGGTAAGAAAGCTTGGGGGCCCCGGAAACTGCAAATGCTGTGCGACCAGCAGACGGCGACGTGGCCAGCTGAGGGAGGTCCGGGAAGATGTGCAGCAGCTGTAATAGAACCGGGGAAGAAACCGGCGCAGAACCAGCAAATGCTTGGTGATACGCTAGGGCCTGGTCAATGGTCAGTCAAACGTAATGGTAGTAAGGCGATGGGAGGGACAAGATCTTGGAGTTTTCGGGTTTTTTTTTTTTCGGTCTTTGGGTTCAGGAAGGGGAACAGGGCCAGGGAGCGGCTGAGGTAGATAGGTGCGCTGTGGGCAGAAAAGGCGCGGAGAATGCGACTATGGGACAGAACAGGAAGCAGGAAGCTGCATTTGTGAGACATGAACAACACATGGCACGTCAACTTACTTGCCGGGCTTGCTCTGGGTGCGTTGGATATGCAGGAACTCGAGCCCTAACAGTGCTCACTCGCGGGTGTCACTTTGCTGTTAGTGGCCGAGAGTGATGCGGAGTGAGGTGTCGCGCGCAGGTCTGCAGAAGTCGGTGGAATGGTTGAAGAGGGAGAGATGCGACTGCAGCCGGTGTTGGAGCCGGGGTGGCTGCTGAACCAACAAGGATTGGGCGCCACTGCTTCGCAGCTTTCCCAAACTGTTGGGATCGCACCACGAGAACGCTGTCGTTCCGGTTGGTGGTCTTCTTCTGGTGTGCCTTCGACAACAACAGCGCATGAGTTAGAGGAGGATAACTAGAAGAGGAGACAGTAGGAAGGAGGATATGTAGGGTGTTGAGACAGGGGAGATAGAGGATGGGAAGCAAGAATAGCAGAGTATATGAACGTCGAGAAGCTGCTGAAACGAACGGCGCTTGGCTGCTTTTAACCTGGTGCGCTTGGCCAACTGCAACCTGCGAAGATGAGCCGCAGCAAGACATGCGAACTCCCACCCATTCATTGGCAGCCTTGCCCTTTGGCTGGATAGCAACCTGCACTGGAGACAGGCAGCCGCTGTCCAGGTCTTTGACTGGGGATATACCGTGTCTTGGGATTGGCTACCAACTCGCAATCTACCAGAATCATACAACCTACTGCATCGCCCGATCTTCTGGTGGGGAACCGGAGGGAGAAGGACTGTTCAAGGATAGGGCCCATGAGAGTTCGTATTGGTCAACCCAGCCTGTGTATGATGTGAATTTGCTAGAAGCAGCTCATGCCCTCAACTGCAGGGGGGCGACACCAGGGCGGGCTCCTCCGGTCGTACCGGGACTGGCCAGGGCTTCCAGGACATACCGCAGTTTTCGCAAGACATGCTTATCCATGGACGTTGCTCGACAGTTTCTCGTGGCAATCGTATCCTTGTCGGGTGTTCCAGCATGTGCAATGTTGAAGCATGTTTTGAAGTGGGTTAACTCAGGGGCACGAGACATGGGATACCTCTGGATGCTGAATTGGACTCACTCTGAGACTTTGGCTTGGGCAACACGAAGACACGGGAAGCTGCAGGGTTCTGCAGAGGCATCCCGCGTGCCATTGACTGGCTAATAAACACCAAAGTGGCTTAGAGACCGAGAACGGTAGCCAGAGGACGGGCGGAAGGCGGGTGGAGGGCGTATGACAGTTGCCTCGTTGTGTGCCTACCAGCGATTTGATCCTGTGGTCGTCTGTGTCTCCTGCCTGGGAAGGTGATTAATATTGCCGTGGCATGCAGCGCAGCCCTGTAGGCTTCCCGGCCGCAAAAGACGAGTCGCGTAGCTCAGACAAAGAGTTGCAGCATGAGGGGTCGGCACCAGCCGTGGTTGGTACGTAGGAGGTGCAGGTGGGCGGGCGCCTTGCACCCTGGAAGCCCAGGCCCAACCGCATACACATCGGAAACTTAGGGTGGTGGATCTGCCGCTTCACCGTCGGCGCCAGCTTTAGCCTTGCGTGCGCATCCTACGCTGGAGAAAGGAGCCGATCGCGATGACGGGATAGTGAGAGTCAATCAATGACTCAGCGCAATTGAAGGAGCTCGTGCATGTACTGGCGAAGTTGTGGTGTTTCGGGGTTGCCGATCACTCGCCACACAAGTTATTCGGTGAATTGGAGCTGCATCCTCAAATTGGGCAGCTGCTCTGCTCCTGCCGTACTGCAGATTGGCGGTTTGTTGTGGCCAATGGGTTGCAACTCGTTTTCGAAATCGATTTCATTTCCCCATCCATCCACGTCAAGTTGCGTTGCACGTGATTGTGACCCTGGGAATTTACCAAAAGAAACCAGAGACTTCATTCTTCCGTAATTCGACCAAAAGCCTACTTCGGGGTTTCCTTGGTTCCAGTGCCGCAGCAGCGAGATGCAGCGGACCACACATTCGGCAGTAGCATGGTAGGAAAGCATGGTAGGAAACAAGAGGAAAGCGCCGGATGATACGGCTGAGATGGACAGTCGAGCCGGAGCCAGTTCCTGCACCTGGCCACCGATCAGCGGGCCGAAGCCGAACAAGCCGAATCCCGGTCGTCCCGGTCGTCCCCCTCGTCCGCCGCCCGGGGTGTCTGCCGACGGGTACTTCCGGCGCCTTTATGAATCCGAACCCGACTTCAAACAGCTTGCAAAGCAAGACCCTCGCTTTGCCGCAGTGTCAGTTTACTCCTGCGTTTTCGAGACCCTTCAACCATGCCCCCTCTCCGTTTCGTGTCTGGATCGCCGACTGACGCGTCCGCAGCCTCCGTGACAACGGACAGCTGGACTTCAGTGACCCGGCCGCTACCATGCAACTGACAAAGACATTGCTGGAAGTTGACTTTGGCTTGAAACTAAACCTTCCTGACGACAGACTGTGCCCGCCGGTCTGCCTTCCTCTGCTTTGCACTAGTCAACTGACTAGCTGGCTCTTTCCGTACTAACCGCTAACAGCACGCTAGGTCCCAAACCGCCACAACTATATCCTCTGGCTGAAAGACCTGCTAGACACAGCCTCGTACGATCAGCCCGGTCGGAAACTGTATGGACTCGATGTTGGCACAGGTGCGAGTTGCATCTACCCCCTCTTGGGAACCGCGCAGCGGCCTTGGTGTTTCGTTGCAACAGGTGAGCTTTTATTCCATGATGCGTAGGACGTAACGTGCGCTGACTCCGTCCGAGACATCGACGCCAAAAACCTGAGCTTCGCAAGGGAAAATATCAGACTTAACGGCCTACAAAACCACATTCGGCTTCTGGAGCGGAAAGTAGACGACCTGCTGGTACCCATCGACGATGCGGGTGTTCAAGCTGTCGACTTTGTCATGATGAACCCTCCGTTCTACACCTCCGAAGAGGACATGCTGTCATCAGCAGACAAAAAAGCGCGACCACCAATGTCGGCTTGCACCGGTGCTCCAGTAGAGATGGTTTGTGAAGGTGGCGAGGTGGCACACGTCGGCCGGCTGCTGCGCGAGTCGCTGGTCCTGCGGGACCGGGTCCAGTGGTACACGTCGATGCTCGGAAAACTCACCAGCCTTGATGCCCTGGTTGAGCAGCTGCACGAACACGGCATTGGCAACTACGCCATCACCGAGTTTGTCCAGGGGAATAAGACGCGGCGGTGGGCACTGGGCTGGAGCTTCAGGCCCATGCGGCCTGCTGAACATGTGGCGCGTGGCATGAAGGCGAGCATATGGAAAAAAATTCTGCCGCCGACTGTAACGACCGAGTTGCTATTACTCCCAGTTGACAAGCCAGTCGATCCAGTGGTCACCCGAATAAGGGAGATTGTGGGAGCTCTAGAACTGGTGTCGTGGACATGGGAGTCTGACACCACAAGGGGCGTGGGAAGGGCGAGAGAAAACGTCTGGAGCAGAGCTTGGAGGAGAAAAAGACTTCGAGAACAACTAACTCAAGGACAAGATGATGTATCAGCCGCAGCCACAGACCCGAGACCGCAGGAATGCCGACTGGGGTTCGAAATTCTAGTTTTGGTCAAGAAGTCTGGGGCAAGCGTCAGCTTGCACTGGCGCGAGGGTCACGATGCCCTCATATTTGAGAGCCTTGGAGGTTTTTTACAAGGCAAACTGAAAGATTTTGCGCAAGCCAACTAGTTTAGTTTTTTCTGGATTAATTTGACTGTGATTATCGTGTCGTTTTTCCTGCGGATCACGCGCCCTCTCTTCAGCGGTCTAGGGGAGACGTATTATTACGTAGTACACGTGTAATTTTACACCCGATAAATTTCCACGGCCACCACTGAGAGACATCATCACCACCACCAGCCTCGGCAATCGTTGGAATCCCACGGTAAATCGCATCTGACCGGCCTGAGAATGTCGGACCAATCCCAACCGGCATCGCGCTTTACGCCGCAGAACAAGACGGCTCACGAGCTGCTCTCGACAAACACCGTCGGTCTCGTTGCGCTCTCCGATTTCCGCAAACGACGCGCCGAGGTCCTTGAGCAGCGGGAACGTGACGCGCGCGAGGCGGCGCTTGGTACGCGCACAGGTGCATCGACACCCGACCGGTCCCTGACTGCAACGCCAAACAACGCGAGCGCCGATAATAGCGAGGGAGAAAAGCAAAAGAAGAAAAAGAGGCGGGCCAGAGCGCTAGTGTCGTTCGGAGATGACGAGGAGGCGGAGGAGGAGGACAAGGTCGTTGACAGCCGGAAGGGAGCGAAGAAGGGCAATACAAAGGACGCAGCTGATGGCGAAGGAGGCAAAGGCGAAGATGTTGCCAGGACTGAGAATGTCTCTGGGGACGACAATGACAAAGACAAGAGCCAACGAGCGGCCGCCAAGGTTGCGGTAAACACATCAATCGGCATCGTGCCGCGGGCCTTGACAAAAGCCGCGCTGCGACGGGAAGTGGCAGAGAGAGAGGCGTTGCGCAAGGAGTTCCTCCTGCTGCAAGCTGCGGTCAAGGCGACCGAGATTGCCATTCCGTTTGTGTTTTACGACGGGACCAACATCCCAGGCGGCATTGTGAGAGTCAAAAAGGGCGATTTTGTCTGGCTATTTCTGGACAAGAGCCGCAAAGTCGGCGCGCAATTGAGAGTCGGTGCGGACAAGAGTGCAAATGCTCGGCGAGACTGGGCCCGCGTCAGCGTGGACGACCTGATGCTTGTCAGAGGAACCATGATTATCCCCCATGTAAGTATTATCAGAATCTTGAGTCTATTCACTCCGACATTTATTCTAATTCTTGGTCTCTCTAGCACTACGAGTTCTATTTCTTCGTCATCAACAAGACCATGGGCCCAGGCAACAAGCTCCTCTTCGACTACAGCACCGAAGCCCCTTCGGCGGAGTCAGCGGTTGCAGGGCCTGGCGCAGCTGGCATTAGCCGCGCGACTGATCTCTCTGAACTCGAAGGGGCGTCAGATGACCCAACGCTCACCAAAGTGGTCGATCGACGATGGTACCAGCGCAACAAGCACATCTACCCGGCCAACGTATGGCAGGAATTTGATCCCGAGAAGGATTACTCGAGGGACATCCGGCGGGATCCCGGCGGCAACGCCTTTTTCTTTTCCAGATGAGGCTTTTTCGTTCCCGTAATAGGATTTTGATGGATGAGCTTTGTGGCAGCCCTGGAGGAGGATGGTTCGTGTTTTCTCTGGAGTGACTGACTTGAATTTGTCTGTGTAAGCATTGTCTGAGCACGATCTATCCTGAATAGTACTTGTTTTACTTACATTCAACCGGTTAGATACCAGATACCCCAGCCGATAAACGCCAGCATGAGCCAGCCCGGCCAGAAGAGCATCAGCAGCACGGCATTGCCGCCGGGCCCCAAGAGCAAAACGAAGAGTTCAAACTCGAGCCGCTTGCGGAAGCGTCGAGATCGCTTGCAGTCCCAAGCGGTCCATGCGAGGCGCTTTGCCAGTAGTAACGCCCTGGCAACGAGGATCCTAGCAGCGATGAACGTCCTCCAGGCAATGCTCTTGCTTGCCCACAGAGAGGCTGTTGCAACGATGGTGGCGGCGAAATAGGTTCGGACGGCAAGGTGGAAGGCCGCGGAACCGATGAGCTGTTGGAATTGGACTGCGCTGTTAACGAGCGGATAGAGAGTGGAGATCACGTCGGACCGTTGACTGAGCGAAACGCTCGGCGCAGCTCTCGACGCGGCGAGAAGGGCCATGTTTATAGAGCAGTGGCGATGATTTTTGGTGTTGTTGTGGAAATACTTCCATCTGTATGAGGGGACGAGCTTGGTATTCGGGTTTCGGGAGGCCTGTTGGGGGGACTTGGGAGAGCCGAGAGAGAGATTTGGCCGAGTTTAAGTACTGCAAGTACTCTCAGCGGATATGACGGAATGGAGAGTTCGTCTGGAAGCGAAGAATCGTGGACCCTTTGCCCCACCGAGGAACAAGCTGGAATGGCTTGGCGCCCAGCGATACCTGGGTGTGGCCTGCTGGATTGTTTTCGTCAACAGCGATTCGCCCGCAGTTTGCATACGGCCCACCAGGTCACAGCCAGGTCCCACGTCTCGCCCTTTCGCTCAAGCCGTCCGCTCTTCTCGCTGTCATGGCCCCTCTCGCCGCCCGCTTCTCGATCTGTTGGCAGTGGTGTTGTGGGTTTTAGAACCCCGCGCCAGAAATTAGACCCACGTGGGGGCCTTGATTCGCGATGTCGAGGGGAAGGGAGTGGCCGGTGGTGTGTTGCACTAAGATTGACGTGCAGCCGCCCAAAGCCTATGGAATGACACATTTGTATGCTGGTGTATGTTGGTTGGCGCGGGGGTTGGTGTGGAGCGAGATGCTTTTGGAGGGGTTATGGAGGTGTCTTGAGGGGGTGTTATTCCGAGTGCAGGAGCGGGTTGAGCCCCGGGTCCTATGCCGACAAGCTGAACGTAAATTTCGCTTCTAAGATAGGTAATTTGGATTCTTCATACTTAGCCTGAGGTGGCTCCCTTTACATGTCAGTGTCACTCACGATTTTGTATTACCTGTAATGCACCGTTTGCGCGCTGTTGTTCTTCCAGATTTCTCCCCTGGACGGATCCGATCGGAGCGGGTCCGCGAGCGCTCGGGTGGTGCGGGGCAGCGGGAATGCAAGCGGTGCATCCTCCTTCCGGGAACGTTGCAACGGTTTTATTACTGATTGGTTGGAAAGTCCCCACTAATCAGACCAGGATGTGGCAGGTACATACAGCGACGTCATCTGTGTCAGCTGCCGTCTGTCAGCCGTCAATTTCAACTTTGGTGTTGACGTTGCGACTCCAGGGCGATGGAGCAGGTTTGAAGGCAAAACAGGTGCTCTGAAACTGGCCTGAATGACATCGAGTTTCAGAATGGTCAGCTTCCTTTCGTCACCATCGTTAGGTGGCCTTGTCGAATTCAGCTTGTTCTTGGGTTATCTGGAAACGCGATTCCGCAATTAGAGAACAGGGCTTCCGATATTTCGGAGTCCCGGCAACGCTTCTGGACGCCTGAAGGTTGTTTTCGGGCAGAAACTAAATTCAATTCCTCGTGTCCGGCCTAGTTGACGAACCTAGGGTGAACGGTGGCTGCCCTGGAAGAGGAGTTTGCTTTCTGCATCTCGGCCAAGGCAAGCGAGCTCGGGCTCGTCTTTGATACACCCAAAAAGGGCGTGAGACAGCCAGGGATGAAGGTCGCGCCGTCGCTGGAGACATAGGCGAAGTGAAATGGTACGTGGTAACTGGCTTTAGCGGGAAAGAGTGGAAGGCGTTTGCAGCCGCAAAGAGGGAGGTTTTTGTTATCTTGACATATTCCTAAATAAGAAAAATAGAAGGTTGGTGTACTTCTGTATTGGCTCGAGCAAGATGATGTGGACTCGGTGGTGAGGCTGTCTCTTTGCTGACCTTAGCTTGGCTGATTCCCGATGCCCAGACGCAGGCTTGGGCGCCCTGAAGTTGGTCGAGTAAGCCATGGTCGTAAGAAGCAAAGTCTTGATGAAGAATAAGGTTGATGCGGACATCGGTGGAGATTGATAGAGCGTCTACTGAATCAAGGTTTTAGTGATATATTTGCTCTAATTATGGCGTCAATGGAGTACGGCGGTATCCACGTCGCCGGTGGCGCGGGTCAAGATCAGTAACATTCTGTTAGAGTGCAACTTTAATGCACACAATACTACAATAAATTGACGCACTGGGTCCGCAACAACAAGGTTTGGTAATAAAACTGGGCAAGCAAAGCAGAACACGTTACTAAGGGTTGGTGTGAAATAGGCAGCCCCTTGATGACACTGACTTTACTCGGCGTCAGTAAGAACCGCCCAATTCAATCCTAGGCCACGGAAGCAGCTAGGATGGGAGCATGACAGCAACTTCTTACCCAATCCCCAACATCGATTCCCCAATTCTCAAAAGACCGCGGCCCACAGGTCTTCAATATGGAACTCGGCGGAACGCCGTAGTACTCCATTAAATCTGCTTGCGTCTTCTTCCGGATGATTAGGTAGCTGATGGCTGCGCGGAATACTCCAAGGGCCAATACAGACTCTGCCAGGATGTTTGCTGTTTGTTTAGACACTAGCAGAGAGTCCTACCGCATCATAGTGAGGCGAGTCGGAAATAATATTTTATCACGTCCATTGTCCGCATAACAAGCACTCGAACTGGAATTGCTGGTCTATAACAGCACAATCCTACCCGAGGCAATCGATAAATTTGACCCTAGCGTTATCCTTTCCGCTCTCTCACAGCCTCTTATTGGTTTATGTGAGTAGTTTCGGGTCAAGTGTTTATCTGCTTCGATGTGTATAGGCTGATGGGTTGTCCCGGACCATTCTACTACCTTGATCCGTACTGCTTGCGTGACACGGTTGGAAAGAAGCACTGCAGGCTGAAGGCTTCATTAGGGACGCAAAGCAATGCTCTGGATGACGCACTTATGACTGCAAGTGTACCTATGTTCTATTGGTGATGTGGGCATGACTAGGAGCGTATGCGAGAGCCGCTCCATCGTAACCAGCCTGCATCTTGGCACTTTCGGATGGCCTCCGAGCCTTTTCCACTCCCCGAAATGTGCGGCAAAGTTGCGGAAGCGGGATTATCAGCATATAGGACAGCGGCCCTGATTCCATGGATAGGAACTGACTGGTACTGATCTGTGGTAGGGCCTTGAATGAAGCTGGGCTGGGCAGCGGAGAGGCCATTTTTTTAGACCGACGCCACTTGGGGGGCACCGTGAATACTTGACTGGTAACGCGCTGGTAATTCCGTTCTTGGTCAACTGCTTATATGCCAAAACCAGATGATATTGTTGACATTGTATTCCTCGATGACCTTGACGTCGCCCCGCCGCTTGCCATCCTAAAGGAAAATACCAGAACAGACAACAGGACACACCGGCTAGGTTGTCTATTCCCTACAAGAAACTTTGGATGAGATGCCAGATATATTGTCTCTTTCATCATGTGGTACCATTGTGTACTTGTTTCTGTTCTGGAATGTGTTCAAATTCAGCTCGTTTCAGCTCCTAGGTCTGACACGGCTCCAATATCCCCATTTCCCCTGCCATCGGACGTGTATAAAGATAACATGCTTAGGGACCAACTAACACCCCCTCATAAAACAGCTGTTACTCCTCGCCCATCAATGCCTTGATCCTGGCCAAATGTCGAGGGGCAATCCCATGGTTAGGAGTGCTTCGCTTTTGGGGATGTTCCTCCTGCGTAGTAGTTGGGGCCGAAGCTTTCCGCTTCAGCTTCCTTCTGTCTGTCTTAGCGATCACCCACCCCTTCACCAGGACGACCTTTTGGTTTTCCTCCCCGTCGGCATGCTCCTCAAGCTTGGTCAACGCACCAAACGGAATGCACGCAACATCCACTCTCGCGTGTATGCACAGTGTCGCCTCCCGCTTTGCTTCCGCGTCAGACCCGCCTTCGTAATCGATTACCTGAAGCCAGTCCAGTGGTATAAGGTTTCTCGTCTCCAAGTCACAGCCGGATTCACCCCATCTTTTGGCGTCCAGCGAAGGTACTTCGATCTTGTAGTTGCATGGGGAGCATCTAAGAGCCAACTTCAAACGGACGGCCTCCTCGCAGATGGTAGAGATGTGGGCCTTGACTTTGTCTGTATTACGGACGAAGGTAAAATGCATCACTGGCGAGAGGGCGTCGAGGATCTCCTTTGTAATGCCCTCGATGTTGTGTGGGATATCCCTTAGCGGCTTGGTTATGTCGATGGTTGTGGTTATCCAGTTGTTGAGCGTGCTACCGGCAACTGGTAAAAGGGGGGACTTGGTCAGCGAGCGACTGAAACCACCAGGATAGATGTCTTACCTCCTTGTGCCTCTAATTCCTTCTCCAGAGCACGAAGATGTGCCTCAGATGTCGAGACCCAGCGTTGTCCATCGCTTCTAAGAAACGCTTGAACCCCAAAGATGCGTAAATGGGGGCGCAAGATCCGCCGAAAGAGTAAATGGAATATTTTGGCCATAACTCGGTGTCTTCTCTGTTCTCGGCTGGCGAGATTCCAGCCCTGTGGGTCGAACAGACTATCCGCGACTACAGATGTTTTCGGCAGATGACCAAGTTGAATGGCAGAGCCTCCCACAAAGCTCAGGACGGAGTTTCTCAGACTCAGAAATGCGGCTTGAACGGCCTCATCTGAACCTCCCTCCTTGTCAATTTTGTGGGCTTGCTTGGGTTGCTCGGCCATCATGTGTCGAGCTTCCGCTAATTCCTCCATGGCCACCTGCGCTTGAGTATTTGCGATTTCTAGTTCCCTTTTCAATTCCCGAAGCCGCCTCTCGTCGACTTCTTTTTCTCTCCGCAAGTTCTCAATCTCGATATGATGCTCTCGCTGTAGGTTGGATCGCTGCGCAGCATGTATTTTCTCCACCCCTTCAATGATACGTTCCATGAATCCAGGGTTAGCGTGTTGCGACGCGGACTTCTCGAAGCCTTGGGAAACCTGTTTGAAGACGTTCTCCACAGTCTTCTCCACGCGCCGTATACCCTCTCCCATACGATGGAACTCGCGTTGAAGAACACCGAAGTTGTGGTGCAGTGACGATTGAATTTCCTCAGCGGGTATGACCTTTACCGTTGGCCCACGCTGGGCCGCAGAATGCAGCTCTGTCCTTCCTCGGAGCATCTCTCGAGGCATGCTTCTGGGTATTGAGGATGGGGTGGGAGCGCGGTGCTGTTGGAGACCCCAGCGATTGCTTAGGAAGCCGTGGCGGGTGAGCCTCCTTGTGTGGAAGCCTCCTGGAGCAGGCTCTGGGCGGAAGTGGGGGTTCAGCTTGATGAGATGTTTGTGTTCCTCCATTGATGTTGCTTTTTACAAAACAAGAAAGCGGCTTCCATGCGTAGTGTTGCTTTCCGAGGGTTGAGTTGGGCTGGATGGCAAAGGGTGTTGGTTCAGCTTGTCCGTCAATGGCCCTCGCGCCTTCACAACAAAGGGCAGTTTCTGGACTTGGCGATGGCTCGATGAATTCCCTGACACGAAGAAGCGGTATGAGTCGGGCCTTTGTTTCCGGCCCGTTTCTGAGCGAACGAGACAAAGAGCGAGCGGCGCTTTAGATATTACTTGATTACTCAGTTCATCCAATTTCTATAACCTCTGAGGCATGTGTCGACGATAGTCCCGTCGTGCGGGCTAATGCGCCAAACGCCACCACCTCTGGCCCGCTAAAATTTAGAGCCTGCATCGTATGTTATTTTGAGAATTGAGCAGGTAACGAGGCCAGTGTTGGAGGAGGCGGAATGATTGTTGGCGTAGATCAAGAACCAGCCGCTGAGTACACGAGTCTCGGCCTAAGCGTGAGTCGTCGCAATCGTAGTGTTGATATAGGCCGTCTGCTTTGTAGGCTTATAGCTTGTACGGAACAAGGAGAAACTGTTTGGCTGGGTGCTAGGACCGTGGAGTCGCGATGCCATTGAGGATACAAAGATGTCTAGCCATCACTGGCAAGAAGGCTATCAGCAATGACTTAGGTTAAACCGGGCTCTCCGAAACCTGCAAAAACGTATTTCTTTCCACCCGACGCTCATGCAAAATACCTATCGGAGATTGACGAGGGCTACAAGTGTTACCACAGGCCCGATGTGATAACATTAACGATCAAGTCAAAAACTCGGCGGTGGTCTTTTTAATACATCTTCCCCTTCTTCTTCTTGTCCTTCTTGCTTGGGATGGTCTTACTCCATAAGTCAGGAGCTTCCTCCGGTGCAGGCGGAGGTACCTCTGGTATCTCCAAAGGGTCGCCTTCAATCTCGATAGATGCAGGCGCTATTATTTTCGGCTCCGCTTCCGGGGTGCACCAGGCATCGCTGGAAGGACAAACAAGGGGGGAAGGTTTCATTTCCTCTGCAGAAACAAAAACCGAAGCTGTAAAGCGTTGGTTAATTAGCGGCTTAGGGCAGAAGTAGGAAACTGGTCGTTGCCGTTCTCACCTCCACTGATCCTGAACCCCACAAAGCGCTTGCACGTCTCCAGGCCATTTCGAAGAATATCCAGCTGTTTGTTGAGTTGATCACGCTCGGTACGGGTTTCTTCGGACTCCCCCGCAATGCGAGCCACTTGGTCGGCAGGCATTTGGAACACCGTGAGAGGTGACAAAATGTCATTTAGGGTAGACATAAGCTTGGCCTCAATCACTTCGACGGCCATGTCGTCAATGAATCGTTTCAGAGCAACCTAGTAATACCAGAGAAGTCAGCGAAGGATGTACTTGACCGAATTGCATAATTCCGGCCGATGAGCATGCAGCGCGTCCGCAGGATATCCCAACGGCAACCTGCTTGGACGACCAGGCATCACCTGCGGAAGAGAGAAAGAGGGGAAAGATGGAGGGTAAAAAGCCCACCTTATAGTAGGCATCCAGACAGTCCATGGCCTCGCTGGCAGCGAAACGTCTCATGTCTGGCTCACCGCTCCCGACTAAAGAATTGGCCAGGCTTCTGAGGTTGTAGTCACATTGGCTCAAATGATGGCTTGATTCAAGGGAGCTGACGCCAAAGAACCGACACAGGATACCCTCCAGCTCCTTTTGCCTTCTCTCGCGGCGGACTCTCTGGAGAGTCTCGGTGAAATCGTGATTGTATGTGATTGGGTGGCCATTCTGGTGGGGATCCAACAACTCAGTGGTCTTGTTCCGCATTGTATTCAGAATCTCCTTCATCGCTGGGTTGAAGACGTGGTGTTGCATCGCCTTGGCCGTGGATGCGTCGGCCGTGTGCGCGATGACGAGCTTGACAAAGCGGAAGGCAGCGTTCCATACCCTGTCGATGTGGCGGCGCGCGATTGCCTCCCAAGGGCGGCATTGCTCAACCACCAGATCTGCGACGATCATCGGATTGAAGGTCCCGGGCAATTCGCGCCCCCGTGTTCGGCGCATCAGGTCTTCGATCTCGCTGATGAACTCGTCCCTGGTGATTTGGACGACATCGTGGGAACAAGAAACGGGTTCCGCCTCAGTTTCGTGACTGATAACCCGGCGGTAATGGCCGCGACGCGACATTTCTGAAGCAAATTCCTCGTTGAGGTTCTGAACAACCGCTCTGATGCGCTGCTGGTAACCTGAAGCGCCTCTTGCGCTGGTGAAGAAGGAGCTATTGTAGTTCCCGCCCACCGATGTTTTCACAAGTGCCTGGAAGGACTGGCTCAAGTGGACCAGGTAGAGCCGTTGCTCCTCTGGGCTGGCTCGCGGGTTGCCCAGTCTTTCGAGTTGATCCTGACAGGATCGGAACTTTTGGTCGATCTCGTCCATCAAGCTGGGAAGCTCCGTAGCAATTTGTCCAAGAAGAACCTTGCTGAGACGGCCCCTTAGTTTGTCAATTCCGAGGGAGGAGAGCGTAAGTTCGCGCCACACTCCTGAATTGAAAAATTTGGTTTCCTCGGCATCTCTGGTTGAGAGGTCCCATGTGCCCTTCTCGGAGTCCATGTTTTTGAGTACATGCCATCCATGGCGGAACTCGACCTCTTGGTTCCTAGCGAGAGAGACGTACAAGGACTCGCTCTCGCCACCAGGAACTAGGGCATCTGGCTTTGTGATGACGCCTAGAGTCCTAGCGCCGCTCAGATCTGCAGCCCGAGCCAGTTTCAGGACGACCTGATTGGCAAAGTCGTTTTTGGCTGATATTACGGCGAGAATAATGCAACGTGGCTCTCTCATATAGGACTGAACGACATCCTGAATGAGCTGAACGTCTGAGGCGGTCTGGTTCTTAGTCTCAGAGTGAATGAGACCGGGAAGGTCGACGATTGTGAGGTGAGGACGGTCCGGACCAGTCACCTCGACGCGGAGGATATCCTTGGCAAAAGCTCTGGTGTATGCCGTAATGCCCATTTCGGCCTTCGCTCTCTCTACTAGCTGAGGAAGGTCATCAAAATCGTTGAGCTCCTCGCGGAAGGCTAGCAGCGCCTTCCGCTCAGTTTCATTGCGAGAGTCATGGGGAACGATGGAAACGCTGGCGCTGATGTGAGGGGTCCTGCGCAAGACTAACTCAGTGGGAAAACGGGTACACAGGTTGCTCTTGATGGGGAAGGAGACGCCCGAGATTGCTTCGAGGACGGAACTCTTGCCGGACGACTGATCGCCACAGACGATGATTTGCGGCAAGGAGATGTAGTTGTTGATTCCTTGCAAGCGGAGCTGGTCGATTGAGTCCAAGAGAACGAGTTGGTCCTCAGAGCAGAGCTTGTTTAGCGTGTCGCTTGCGAAGGTGACCATGTTGGAAAAGCTAACGAGTAAGCAGATGTGCTGGAAATCGTGAAAGCGGACACCGATTGTGTAAAATATGAAAAAAAAAGGCTTGCACAAGCGCTCAATGAATTGATGATTTGGATTTAGGTTGTCTGTTGTAGCGATTGGAACAACGCGGGGGCAGAAAACAAAATGCGAAGTAGAGTCAGGGGTCAGGGTCATGTACATATTTATTATGCCTTGCCCCCCCCCCAATCACCAAGCCAGCAGCAGCTCAGGGCGACAGGGGCGCTTTGCACTCGATGCCTGGCCAGGTATACACAGAACACGGCGAGTGTTGGGTTGAATTGAGATCATTGGGTCGCAGCCGTCGGGTTGGTTGCAGGTAGCTCACTGCCACATGCCAGGGCCCAAAAGGGCCCAAAAGGTAGGCCTCATTGCAGAACCAACGGTGGTTGTTATCGAGGCGATGCTAACCATTCGCTAGGGTCGTCGAGGCGGCCGGGCTACAGCAGGCAGACATGCGGCCTCCAGCCGACGCGGGAAGATTTCCGCCTTCACCGACGCACTTCTGACGAATCTTTGACCACTGTTCTGACTCGAGCGTATGAAGATAGACCGGTTACTGCCACCGGTGTGGCGGCAGCCTGCTCTTTGGGATAACGGCGGAAGGAGAGAATGCGGAGAACCGCATGGCACCTTGGCTAGGCAAGGTACAGGGCAGATGGCTCTGCTGGGGAAGTGTTGGCTCGAGCACCGCGGGCTTAGGGCCGAGTTGTTTACCCATTTGTGCCATCTTCGATGAAAACTGCGCACGGCACCTTTGAGGACGGGCGGCAACATGCTGAAATATGCTTTCGTATGCCCTTCGCCATTGCACACCGGTCGACCTAATCCCCCACCGTGGACGTCAACCACATGACCAACTGGCCCAAAGCCCGCTCCCTCTTCTTTGTTGGCCTGGCTTAGAAGTTCGGTCGTGACCAATACCGTGGATGGCGCCCGTTACGTTCATGCCGCACGCGTCGATATTTGGCTCGGATCTTTGTATTTTTCTCGTCCTCGAGCTACCCCTCGGGGATAAGTTGTCGGCGTTGAGCCCAAGAGCGATCCGTCGCGCGTGATGGCGAAGGCGTTGTGACAATCCCCTTGTGGTTGCTCTCGAATTTGTGTCCAATGCCACCCTTTGAGCTGTTTTAGTCGTTTTTATTGTTTCCATAATGGCTTATCTCATGGTAAAGAGCGTAATACGAGAGAACTGTGACGGGGGAAGCCCGCGCTCATCGACGCTCAGAGCGAGCACGTACCTCAACTAGCTGAACGACATCTTTATCCAGCAAAAATCCCTGGCAGGCTGGCCACCGCATGTATGTACTGAACAGTACCCGAAATTTTCGGCAACGATTCACGTCAAATACACGCATGCCTGACGGCATGGGATAACCCAAATGCAAGGGCCCGGCCGCCAAAGATGAGAGAGATGATTATCGTTGAGGTGACAACCATCGCGACAACCATCGCGACAACCGTCGCAACGACCAGCGTAACCTTCGCGTGTAACTAAATTATACGTAACCGATGGCACTACCATGTAAAACTTGCTGTTCGGACTCACCACATAGTAGGATCAAGCGGAGAGTATTGGCCAGTTTAACTCCCCTGCTTCGCCTCGTGGCATATCAAGGCTTTGAAGAGGATTCCAGACTTTTCCAATGTTTCGGGTCCAGCCACTGTTCAGTTGGATGTTTGCGATGATCCCTGAATTTCGGGGTGGATTTGGCCGGGGTCAGCACATGGCTTTTACCCGCATCCGCCAACGGCTTTCCACTGCCCTTGGTGGAGAAGGTGGAGAAGGTGGAGAACGCACGTCGATCATGTCTCGCTCGGGAAACATCCTACAAGGCGCTATTAAACCAGATTGCAGGAGGAGCATCTGTGGGGTTCCTACTGAAGATCGGGGCCTGCCTCCTGAAGCCATGCCCGAGCCGGGAAACGCGACTCCTCTTCTTTTTCTGCAGAGGTCACCGAGTTCGAGTTTGGTTCCACATCTCTGCGAGCGAAATCCGGGTTTTGGGCACCGTCGCGATCGTGTGACTGGATGCCGGCGATCTTGGCTGCTTTGACGAAATGTGCCAAATTGAGCCAAATGACGAAGCGCCTCGCCCGCAATCTCGGCCTGCCGAGACGCTGGCACAGGCTGGGTCGAGCATGTGCTAGACTGAAGACGGGCGGTTCGTCAGCAGCCCGCGGCCGTTAAAATAACTGAAGATTTCTCGGAGCCGCAGCTGTCAAGCCACCTTTGGCCAATTGTGTTCACCTCAGCTGCCGTCATGTTTCTCGGCAGACTTCTTGGCCTCGGCGCCGCGTGCGCCGCGCTCGTCCGGGCCGTTGAACTCACAGGCTACGAGTACATCGTTGTCGGCTCCGGCGCCGGTGGCGGCCCCCTTGCCGCACGCCTGGCCTTGGCCGGACACAAGACGCTCCTGATCGAAGCCGGTGACGACCAGGGCGCAAACATCAACTACACGGTGCCCGGGTACCACGCTCGCGTGTCCGAGGATGAGCACCTGTCGTGGAACTTCTTCGTCCGCCACTACGCCGACGACGCCCGCCAGGCGCGCGACTGGAAGACCAGCTACGACACTCCGGATGGCGGCGTCTACACGGGCCTCAACCCGCCTTCAGGGTCCAAGATGAAGGGTGTGCTCTACCCGCGCACAGGGACGCTCGGCGGTTGCACCGCCCACAACGCCATGGTCACCGTCTATCCGCACCGGTCCGACTTTGAGTACATGGCCCAGTTGACCGGCGACCAGTCGTGGTCACCCGACAATATGCGCAAGTACTTCGAGCGGTTGGAGAAGAAGCAGTATCTTACCGGTCTTCCCAAGGGCCACGGCAGGGACGGCTGGCTCACGACTGAGCTGACTCCTCTCACCGTTCCCCTCAAGGACCCCCAACTCCTTGCTACCATCACCGGCGGTGCCTTTGCCCTCGGTGACGTCACCAACCAGGTGCTCAACATCGGCACGCTGCTGGCCGGCGACCTCAACGCCGACACTGATCGTCGCGACCGCAACCCCCACTACTACCAGATTCCCATCGCCACCGACGGCGGCGCACGCACCGGTGCCCGCGAGTTTGTCGTCTCGGTCCGCGACGCCCGCAACAAGGACGGCAGCAAGAAGTACCCGCTCGACGTGCGCCTCAACTGCCACGTCACCCGGGTTGTCTTCGACAACACTGTGTCCCCGCCGCGGGCTACCGGGGTCGAGTTCCTCGATGGCGCTCACCTGTACCGCGCCAGCCCACTGAGCCGGTCCTCGTCCAGGGGCACACCAGGCTCCGCCGCCGCGTCGCGCGAGATCCTCATCTCGGGCGGCGCCTACAACTCCCCGCAGATCCTCAAGCTCTCGGGCGTCGGCCCCGCCCAGGAACTCGAGCAGTTCAACATCACTGTCATCGCCGATCTCCCGGGCGTGGGCACCAACCTGCAGGACCACTACGAGACGGCCGTGACGGCCAAGGTGCCCAATGAATGGCCCGCCCTGAAGGGATGCACGTTCCAGTTCAACGACACGCACGACGCGTGCCTTGACAAGTGGCAGAACCCCTTCCTCGGCGACCGCGGCACGTACGCCTCGGCCGGCCTGTCAGTGGCCATGCTGCAAAAGTCGAGCACCAGCGCCGAGGGCAGCTTCGACACGTTTGTCTTCGGCGGCCCCGTCAACTTCCGCGGCTACTGGCCGGGCTATTCGTACCACGCCACGGCTGAGCACGACTGGTGGAGCTGGGCCATCCTAAAAGCCCACCCGCGCAACACGGCGGGCAGCGTCACGCTGCGCTCGGCCGACCCGCTCGACATGCCCGAGATCGTCTACAACTACTTTGACACGGGCAGCGGCGACTACAAGAAGGACCTGCAGACCATGTACGAGGCCATCGAGCTCGCCCGCCGCGCGCTGCGCAGGCAGCCCGTCAGGACGAACGAGGTGCTCCCGGGCGCCGAGAAGAACACGCAGGAGGAGATCGAGCAGTACATCGAGGACGGCACATGGGGACACCATGCCAGCTCGACGTGCCCGATCGGCGCGGATGGCGATCCGATGGCTGTGTTGGACAGCAAGTTCCGCGTGAGAAAGGTGCAGGGGTTGAGAGTCGTCGACGCGTCGGTGTACCCGAGAATCCCCGGCACATTTACGGCCGTCTCGACGTTCATGGTCGCCGAGAAGGCTGCGGATGATATCTTGGCGGAGTTGGTGTAAGGGTTACATGCTGTACTTGTCTTTCGGCTCCCGCGTCGTTGGAGTATATAAATATGATAATATTTAATTTGTACATCCGCGATTTCCTTGCAACCCTCATCTCCTTTGCCAATGTAGATCCTTATACTGCCAGTGGTTTCAGTTGCTCATGATTAGAGATTAATTCAGAATATTGATATCAACACGCTACGAGAAAAATGACCCAGAAGAAAAAAATGCCTGAGGCTATATGCGCCGATACACCGGGGGTATCCTCTCGCTCTCGCTTTTACGCCCAATCGTCCCACTCTCCAAGTCCTTTGACCCCTTCCGAGCCTCATCTGACCCTGCTGTCGTCTCCCTTAAAAGCTCCTGACTCGTGTTGTAGCACGCAGCCGAGTACGCTGAAACGCCCGGCTGTAGTCGGAGGCCCGCTTGGTCGTGCTGCTGATCTGAGGCTGGTGTAAAGGCTTCGGTTCTGTGTGTGAAGGACCGCTTGACCGATATCGCCGTCCCGTTCATCCGAATGTTTTGGCCGTATCCGGAAGCCCTCATCGGAAGCGAGGGGTGGGACCGCAGGCCGAGCTTGTACGCAATCAGTTTGATCAGCGGCTGCAGTGTGGCGAGGCCGCCAGCCGTGATGGCCAGAGCCTGTTCTACAGTCGACCAGATGGCGACATCGGCTGTGTCGTAGAGGAAGTCGTCGCTTGCGAGATGCCGCATGTAGGGAAGCCGGACGACAACGGCGGCGCTGGCACTGCGTTGCACGTCAGTATGATGACGTTATGTCTCGGTCAAGGCTGGGGGACAGGGGGGAATAGGCCAACTTACACACAACCGAGCCCCATGAGAATGGTCAGGGCCACCTTGGTCTTGAGCTGCATGTTCAAGTGGGATAGAACCCACGCAGGCATCAGGGCAAAGGTGAAGTCGGTAATGATGTTGACTGCGCTGAACAGAATAGCCAGCGCGATGACGACGCTGTCCGGGATGCAGGTGCCCGTCTGGCTGTACTTGTCCCAGTAGTAGCTGACGGGCCAGCACTGGAAGATGCAGGCAAAAAAGAAGATGGTGCAGCTGATGACGGTTATGGCCGCCGCGGCGATAAGAATCCACTTGTGCAGGCGCTCGACGATGACGCGGCGGAAGAAGAAGGTGATGGACATCTTGGTCAGCGACATGGTGACGGCGTAGGACGGGTAGCATAGCCACCACCACTGGATGCTCATGTCAGCACTGGGATGGCCAGAAACTCGGGACAGCGAATGCGCTCACCTTCCTGGCTGTTGCGTAGTCCTCTTTGCTAAGGTCGGACACATGCTGGCCAGTTCCGTTGGCGACGCCAGCCAGGGAAAATGAGCAGTAGAAGGCGAAGCACACCTGGAAGACGTAGACTTAGGTTAGGATGTTGTAGATGACGGTCTCTCTCCTCAAGGAGCAGGAGCACATACTGCCGCGGCAACCATCAGCCAGTCGTCTATCCCAAAAGCCTTGAGCAGGCGTATGCGGACAAAACAACGGAGGGCTGTGACGATGGAGGCGAGAACGAGGGCCGCGATGTTGACACCGGCAAGTGGGGCGGCGCGGCTGTCGGTAGAGGACGTCATCTTGTATCACCACAGCCTGTCTGGCAATATTCGCCGGACCCTCGGGCTTGCTGTGGTTGTTACAGAGGTCAAACTGGTTGGATGGGCTCCCAGCACTGGACGCTCCAAGCCGGGCTGGCTGTGGCGATGAGTTGTTGTTGGACGGATATGGGACTCGGCGATGGACATGGAGAAGAATAATGGGGAGAACTACGGCGCAAAAACCTGCAGAGCTGGTGTTTTGTAAGTGCGGTAATGCTCCGTTCAAGTGTCGATCACCGGTAGCCCAGGGGCTAATACACCTCCACCGGGTTTTTGATTCTGACAGACCAAGGCGCAGCCCAGCACCCACAAGCCCCACCGGGCAGTTGCCCTCACACGGAATAATGCTACTGTAAAAGGCTGTTGTGTGGCAGGCCCTGGTCCGTGAAATTCAACCCCCCGGTGGAGGTGTACTGCTAGCCGAGGACGTGCACCCAAGCACATCACATCAAGAAGGCCGCTGGAGACTGCATCCGCACAGGCCATCTTCATGCGGTGCCGCCGTGCCGGCATGAAACCGTGAACGTCCTACTAAGCTGTGAATGGGGGGTAGAATGCGGGGAGGGCCAGATGCTGTGCTGGGAGCCGCCTGGGACGGGGGAAGTTGCCGTCAGGGTTCTAAACTTTTAGTCCTCCGGCATCCGCCCGGGCTACCGACGCGGAATCTGCGGCTGGGGGCTATTTGCGGTTAAGCTTCCTCGAGTTTGATATTTGCAGTGCGTCTTTCCATCTCCCCTTGGCTAAGAAATTGCCGTTGTGGGTTCTGCAGAAGAAAACAATGGCATGTGGCAAGGATGTGCCTGGCCCGGAGAGCTGGGCCAGGCCTTGGGGGTTCCACAGTCGATGTTGCGGTCCATGGGGACCTCGGTGTCTTTACGGAGTAGCTGCGGACGAAACAGTTCGAGCTTTTCTTTTCGGAGAGAGCCGGGGGCTGGCAACCTGAAAAGTCGCATCGCGTAGGGCCGGCATTTGCAGTCCCCGCTTTTCAGCCATTTCTGCGCGGACGACACCCGACGTCTCTCCGCGAGGCACGAGACACGAGACGCGAGACATGGCCACGGCGATCTTGTTTTCTTCAAAGTTGATGCATTTCAGCTCCACGAATATAATTGGCCCAGACCAAACGTCAACTTTCAATAAACCAGGAACTGCTTTGGGTGTGTCGGGTGTGTCGGGCATGCCGCGGCGAATGCCATTCGAGCAGCCAAGTCAGGTTATTGCTGCTTATTCGGTCTCCGGGCCTGCCGAGAGGAGTTCAACGTACCCATACTGATATTCCATAGGTACTAATGGTACATAGGAGCTGTAGATGGTTGGTAGGCGCCAACATGGCGATGGGAGGTGGCAAGCTTTTTCTTCATTTCGAAACAATTGAGGTCGCCGACCTCGTCGGGTTGTTGGCGGATTCGCGATTCACATGTAAAAATCAAACAAACCGCTTTGGGGTTTGATTTTTGCTAGCGTGTGCACTAACGCGCTGTGGCAGGTCGTGATACGCCCCCCACCTGCGGCATTGAATGCTGAATTCAGTGCCTGGATGGCTGGATCCGCCATGTGTGATGCGGGGCTCGTTTGTCCCAACGCCACGGAACAGCTGTTTTGGGGCGCTCGGGTGGTGACGGGGGACCGTGCGAACGATTATTAGCAATTGTCAAAGCATGTTGGCCTCGAAGTGGCGCACCCTCGCTTGCAACATGCATAGTGTAGAGTCACAACAGGTGGCTTTTACACATGAGTTTTGTCTGTATGTATTGGATGTCGTGTCTGTGAGATGCAGGCAGCTCGCCGACCTGCTCTCAGGAGAAGCCATTACCCGATCTGGCAGTGGGTGCCGACTGAGTGGATGTCCTTTGCTTTTTCTGAGGATCAGCCGAGTGACGCCACCCAAAGAAATCGCGAATAGCGGCTTGCAAAGAAATATCGGGCTGAGGCGAACAGGTGGCAAACGCGAGCGACTCAGTTCCAAACCCGACGCTCTTTGACGTTGCGCGGTTGTCAGTTGGAGCAGCACAACAACACGTGCCCTCCAGGCACCCGAGCGCGTGCCGAGCTCACATTCAAGGTCTACCCTAACCCTATTCGCTTTTGATGAAACAACCGTTCCCACCCGCCTCGCGATGCGTCATACCGGCATCGAACAAGACGACAACGTCACCCTATTGAGGGCGAACAGCAACAAATATCCCAAGAATTGCATGTTTGACATCGGGAGAGCCAACGTACAGAAACAATGTCGTCCACACCGGTACCCAAGACAATGAAGGCGTGGCAGTACTCAACCACGACGGGCGGCATCGAGAAGCATCTCGTCCTCAACGACTCAGTCGCTCTGCCCACCATATCCTCCCGTCTCGGGGACGCCGAGCTTCTCATTCAAGTGCTTGCGGCAGCGCTCAATCCCGCCGACTACAAGGTGCCGGAGCTGGGCTTGGTCGCCCGTGCCGTCATTCGCACCCCGGCAACCCCCGGCATGGACTTTTGCGGCCGCGTGGTGCAGACTACCCAAACTGTAGACAACTTTGCGATTGGGGACCTGGTGTTTGGCCGCATCGACGCGCAGCAGCATGGGACCATGGCCGAGTACATTGTTGCACCGACCAAGGTGTGTGCCCATGTGCCCGATGGGGTTGGCGTTGATGAGGCGGCCGCGGTGGGGGTGGCGGGCATGACGGCGTATCGTAAGCCGGCCATACTTTCCTTTTGAAAAAACCGTCAAGCGAGTAAGGAACTGAGGCGCCAGAGCAGAAAGTATTGCCCCGAACGTCAAATCTGGCGACAAGGTCCTCATCAACGGCGGCTCGGGCGGCACCGGCACTTTCGGTATCCAGATCGCTAAGGCACTTGGATGCCACGTCACAGCAACTTGCTCCCCCGGCAAAGCCGACCTCTGCCGCTCCCTCGGCGCCGACGATATCATCGACTACACTTCCACCGATGTATCCAAGACTCTGAAGGCCAAGGGCCAGGTGTTCTCCTTGGTTATCGACAATGCCGGGCTTCCCGATAATCTCTACAAAGCCGCCGATGATTTCCTCTTGCCTGAGGGCAAGTTCGTCCAAATCGGTGGGCCAATGAACCTGAACGCCGCGAAGGTGGTCACGTCGAGATTGCTCATACCCTCCTTCCTTGGAGGCGGAAAGCGCAAATATGTCATGTACAACATCAGACATGGCCAGGAGGATCTGAAGCAGTTGGGCCAGTGGATTGCAGAGAAGAAAATCAGGGCCGTCGTTGAGCAAACATATAAGCTTGAGGGTCTGCCAAAGGCATTTGAGAAGCTAAAGACAGGCAGAAATGCGGGCAAGCTGGTTGTTCATGTTGGAAAGTGAGGCGGTGCTGTTGGCGCTAGTGGGTACATACAGTTGTTCTCGAGAATGTGTGAGACAGCTGCTTTCAAGGACATTAGCGCACGTGCAGACCAAGTTTTCTTTTGTTATCTACCGTAAGTGATCATTGCTACAAATCTCATTTTAAAGTTCTCTTCCCAACACCGTTTGAATCAGAGAAAGAGGAGGCCGGAATGCCAGAAACATAGTCCTATAAGTCGTTTTATTGTCTGGAGATGCCCGACAGCGGCCTGCTAATCCCGCCGCCATTCTTAGGCTCAAAAAGATATAGAGCATGGAATGTTACTTTTGGATTATAGGGATTTTAGGCGAAGGATGGCGAAGTCTCTATTGAAGAATACCAACGCTATTCGGCTAGATATCACGACGAGGTCCCGAGATCAGTTCTCCTCCCGCACATATGGAATATAAGAGTAGCTTGAAACGTATCGGTAGAGAGCGCGTTTCGAAAGTCATTTCAATATTAGTCAACTCTCCTTAACAAACACGAGACTGGGGTTCAATTATAGTCGACTTTTCCGCATCATCGAGCTTCAATGCTAAACCAACAAGTCTATATATATGGGTCATAAAGCACTATAGGCACCTCCAGAAACCACAGCGTTTAGCAAATCAGCCGACATAATTCTTCGCTGGAACACTGTCTAGCATCAAGTCAAAATCAGGGCGTTCCTCGGTTACATTTCAAGCTTAGGTAGCAGATGACCCAGATGGGCGGAATTCTTGCGATGTTCGTCAAGTTGGAGGAATGTGACTGCATCTAATCTCGAACCCCCAAACTGTCCTCGGGTTAGCCTTTTGTATTAGTAACATCTTGGGTGTTCTCTGGACAATAGTCTGCAATCAATTAAATAGTAATAAGCTACTTGCAAAAGAACGACGCTTCGAAATAGGTATACAAGTGAGGGCTAGATTTGTGTTCTTTTCGATCATATTGAATCCAGCACAGCAACCCCCATAGAGTTTCATTATATTCAAGCATTAGGTCTTGGTCATGGATAACCACGAAATCTCGTCTGGTGTGGTGGCTGAGAAGGAGCTGGTAGCTCAATAAGTAGAAGTTAAGTCCTCATAGCCTCCTGGGCCCAAGACCAGCTTCTGGAAAGAAATCCAAGACTTTCTTGGACGGAGCGGTGGATATCTACCGAGTTAGGCAACGCCAATTGTCATCTATACCATCTTTCAGGATGTTGAACTGGACATCTGGGGCCTACCGCAGCCTACCTATATTCCGGGTACGGCACCTATCCAAAGTAAGGGAACGTCGAAAAGTCCGGTGCACCCTTTACAAACACAAGTTACGCTTTGCTACGGATAGTTGCTAACACAGCATTCACGGCTACTTCCTGCCCGGAAACAATGCCGCGGCGTTTGACACCTTTGCCTATCTCTCAAATATTCCGCTTACACTAAACGAAGGTGGAACATAGCCGGAACAGCATAACCATAGTCGGAGCCGCACGGTTATAGAGAGGATGATAGCGGCCGTGGACGAGAAGCTACGAGACCAGCTCGCCACAGCGAGAGGTGACCCGCTGGAGCAATCGGAGACGGCCATTACGATCGATACATACATGATCCGACTCGAGAGAAGATGTCCTGGTCCTGGACGTCTTAAGCCAGATGGAAGAGGCTAAGCATCCGAACTGAGGTTCGCAGTCAGATTAGTAGAGCAATTGGATAATTAAAAATGAAGGGAGTATTAATATGAATCCAATGAGGAGGACACGGCGGATTCTTGGTACGATACTCCTTAGATTCTTGGTGGGATGCTCCTTTTAATCCATCTAGAACTTTTTTTTATAGCGACGAAGACTGTGGGCAATGAGAGACTCGATGCACGTAGGGGCAGTCACAGAGTGGTAGAGTAAGTCAGGGTTATTCAATCCAGTCATTTTTCACTTCCTCCCCTCCTCTTCCCTTTTATTTTCTTTACCTTCTCTTATCATGTGAGTCTTATTTCTACCCTCAGGGCCTTGATAAAACAGCTTAGGCCCAAACTCCAACCGGCGTTAAGCCATTCTCGGTTCCCATGCCATACATGTGCATATATATGTCTGATTTGTGGTGATTACTGCCAGTGATTGCACCTCAACTTCGCAGCCTTATGCTTATTGTCCATTGCTCAGTGCCTTATGATGGATTAATAATCGTGGATCGCTGGTTTCGGGCTGATTCTCCCGTCTGACCGTGTCATGCCTCTTGGCTTCGCTTGAGTTGGCCCGCTTTTGGCCTGGATGGGGACGCGCCCTATCAGCTGCCTTCAAATCCCCACGATTGGTTGATTACTGAACAGCGACTCTTTTGTTGCCAAAGTCGACAGGTTGACAGGCTGAACACGGAAAAGGCTGGAAGTTGGGTCTTGGCTCAACTGTTGAACATCCCGTCCGACTGTTGGTGACGCGGCTTGCGACGACGACGTCGTAATCGCTTCAATGGACAACGAAGAGGTTTCCGTCAACGAAGCGCACTATGCCGGAACTGATCAACAAGTCAAGCCGCCACATGCAGATATAAACCAAACACTGCAGCTTGTCTCGGTCGATGTCATCTTACACCACACAACTCTCACACTCTTGCGGCATCCCGAACAGCAACAACAACAGCAGCACCAACGACCCGCACCACCAGGAACACGACATCGAAGCCTTCATCAAGATGCATATCACCGTTATTCCGGCTTCCCCCAAGACTGCTCAGGCCGCCATCCGCTCCCTCCTCGCCGACCCCTCAAACCCCACCGTCAGAGGTTACTACCGCGATCCCAGCAAAGTCCCTGCGGAATTCAAATCCAACCCGCGGTTCGAAGCTGTGCAGGGCAATGTTGAAGACGCAGCCAGCCTTAGCTTTGCGGGCTCGGACGCCGTCTTCAATATCACCCCGCCCTTGTACGAGGAGAAAGACATTATTGCGCACGCCCGTCTAGTTTCTGAGAACGTCAAGGCGGCGGCCAAGAAGGCCGAGTCTGTCAAGCGGCTCGTGCTCCTGTCCAGTGTCGGCGCTCAGTACGACCATGGGACCGTAAGTCTTGGACCTCTTGCATCCATTTACTGCATCACTTGGAAACTGGTCGGTTACTGACGGCCCCACGCAGGGCGAGATTCTCACGAATCACGAGGCGGAAGTAATCCTGAAAGATGCTGCAGCAGAGGTTGTCTTTGTTCGCTGCACATACTTTATGGAGAACTGGGGAATGAGTCTCGAGACACTCCCTGCTGGTTTCTTCTTCACCACGCTCACGCCCCTGGACCACCCCCTGCCAATGGTAAGTTGCTGCATCCTCCCCTTCCCGAGAGATGGAGTACATTTGCTGACAGGCTACCCAGATCGCCGTCCAAGACATCGGCTCAACCTGCGCGGCCGAGCTTCTGGCCACGGGCACTGCTTTGCCCTCCAGCCCCCATATTTTCGAGCTGCACGGCCCGCGGACGTACACGTCTCTGGACGTGCAGAAGGCGTTTGAGGAAGCGGCTGGGAAGAGCATCGAGATGCGGCCCATCGAGAAGGCCGGCCTGGCCGACTTCTATGGCGCCGTGTTCCCGCCCATGATTGCCAAGGAGTTTGTCGCCATGAACGAGAGCTACCTGGAGGGTGGGATCTTGTATGAGGATCCTCAGCCGACCGGCGAGAAGAAGTATGGCAAGACCGAGTTGGTGGAGGTTTTCAAGGGGATGCTCGGGGCTTGAGATGTGATGGCTGGGTTATTTACTGATCGCTGGTGGATTAGACTGTTTATTTAGGCAGGTAGGTAGGTAGAGTGTATTTTGTGAATTGCTCTGGTTTTTTTTTTATATATAATTTTTCTAATTTTTTTATGGGCAGGGGCGGTTTGCGTGATTTAGCTCGTAGCATTTCAGGACATAAAAAGTATTGTCTTTGCCTAAGAGACTGCTATAAACGTTGCTTACGGAGCAATAAAGCCATGTATGGAGTTAACCGTTGCACATCTCGAAAATTGTATGAGTACCTACTGTACGTGCATACTAATTAATTATTAGTGGGAATCACCAATAATAAGTGAAACAACTGTATACTCTGAAGAGCAAGTGCTCGCGTGACGTCACATCGTGTCTGGCGTCCCTTTCCGGGGTTGGCTGGCCCACAGCGGGAACAGGCGTGGTAGACTGGTCACTGGTAGTAGTAGGGAAAAGACGAGATCCCATGTCAACATCGAAGGTCAAGGCCGAAGAATCGAAAAAAAAAACCAAGACACTGAATCAATATGGCCGGTGATGTAATGCTGGACTCGTCGAATTCACCGAGAAAGACAGGGTAAATTCGAAGTGTTGAAGCTTGCTACATTTAAACGACCCTGAGTTACCTGTCTGTAATAGGCTACTTTTGAGTCTGGCCCACTAACCCTTACGCACGAACTCTTGGCTGGACTCCGCCGACGTCATGGCAAGTTTATTATCATCGACCAGTTGACACTTGCATATTTGGCCCGGAATTTCATGTTACCCAGCCTCGAGCTAGCATTTATTTTGGAGCACAGCTTGAGCACAGCTCTGCCGCCCTCCTTCAGGACTTACCTTTGGATGATCGTTTCCAGACGTAGTAGTGGCCTCCAAACAGTTTGAGACAATCGGCACAGTCCAGCAAAACATCAACAGCGTTCACTGCACCTAGCGTTGCACCATGGCAGCCGGACTCTTTCAGGCTTTCGTGGCTGCTGTCCAGGCCAGCCTGTCGGTTCTTCTCGTCATGGCTTACGGCGCCCTGGCAGCCCATCTTAAGCTCATTGACCGCGCAAACACGCGTTCCATCTCCAAGATATGCGTCCGCATCTTCCTCCCAGCACTGCTCATCACCAAGGTCGGCGCCGAGCTTCAAGCCGATAAGGCTCACCGCTACCTGGTCATCTTGATCTGGGCCATTGCTTGCCACGTTGTCTCGTTCTTGGCCGGCATCTTGGGCCACCGCGGCCTGGGCATGCCGGATTGGACAACGCCCGGCATCCTGATTTCCAACACAACGAGCTATCCCCTCCTCCTCATCACGGCCCTCGAGGAAACCGGCATCCTGGAGTCTCTGATTGTGGCCGACGAGTCGACCAAGGATGCGATAGAGCGCGCAACGTCATACTTCCTTGTCTTTTCGACCGTCAGCAACTGCGTTACGTTCGCTGTGGGACCGCGCCTCATCGACTCAGAGCACGCTCCCGAGGATAGTGGTGATGATGACGACGACAAGGCCGATGCCCCCATTGACGCGGACAGCGCCTCAACTCCGGACGTCGAAGCCAGCGAAGAAACCCGGTTGCTGGATTCGCACCTCCCAAACTCATTCCCCTCGCCAGACCCTGTCCGCCGCGACAGCTTTTTCCTCTCGCAACCCAGAGGCCACCAACAGCCGGAACCAAAACCCGACCATCGGCGGCCGTGGTTTGTGTCACGCCAAAGATGGCATCGTCTTTCTCCCCGGATGAAGTGGTGGCTTCTCTTTGTCCTTGATTTCTTCAACGCTCCGTTACTTGGCGCCATTATCGGCGCAGTGCTCGGCCTCGTTCCTGTCTTCCACTGTGCCTTCTTCAACTCCTCCGAGGAGGGCGGCATCTTTACCGCCTGGCTGACTTCGTCTCTAAAATCGATCGGTGGGCTGTTTGTCTCCCTTCCCGTTGTCGTGGCCGGAATCACGCTCTTCTGTTCTGCCAAGGAGGCCAAAGACAACAATGAAAGCGCCATGAGCATGCCTTGGCCGACCGTCTCTTATATCCTGCTTGTTCGATTCGTTCTGTGGCCCGTTGTTTCAATAAGCACCATCCACATACTCGCTACCAAGACCAATCTGCTTGGATCAGACCCGATTTTGTGGTTTTGCCTGGGGATAATGCCATGTGGGCCAAGTGCAATGAAACTCATAACTCTCGTGCAGGTTGCCGAGGGATCTAAAGACACCGAGAAGCATATTTCTCGGCTCCTGACGGTCAGGTTTCTGGAAATCCAGGCTTTCATGCACTTGGCTAACCTGCCCATAGATATCGTACCTCATCTCGCCTGTGCTCTCACTCACCATTGCTGGAAGTCTGCTGGCCAGCCAAAGCGCCATTCCGAGCTAGAAAGATACGGTATATTCTGTTGAGAGTAGACCGGGGCATTGGGTTACGGTGGTCGAGTGCTCGCATGAAGTTGTACATATGTATTGTACATATACAGCACGCAGCGGAGGCCCCTGTAGAGGGCAGACGGCCGCCAAATTCTCTTTAGCCGTCCCCAACTGCAGAGTCTCAGCTTGCCACTTCTTGGCGGGTGATCGACCAACATTGTGCCACAAACCGGGCTAGATGGGGAAGCTTCATAGATTTGAGTCCGAGCCGCAATTTCGGACGGTTATTTAGCCAACGCTACCTCACGGACTTCATGTGGTCGCATTTTGGTCAGCTTGTGCTTTCCCTGCAGCCCCATCACCAGGTCAGCTTCAAGGTTACAATCAACCCCCACAGAATGGCTGCCACTGGAGCACCGAGTGCGACGGGAGACGCACAATACAGCTTTATAATTAGGATCTGGAGAGTTACCCCACATGTAAGACCAACATCCAGTGCTTTCGGTTCGGGGCCGGATTGCTGTATGCAGGCCAGTCCCAGCATGGACTGGAACCAGCGTCTGCTACGGGCTACCCCAACTGTAACACGAAGCGTCCCGCTTGCAACGCCCACCGGCCGCTTGGCCTCACTGGGATTAATGAGGCACTGCATGGAACTGCGGGTTCGGACTCACCAAGGAGGGTTACCGTTATCAAACACTCGGTCGGAATGCCCGTTTCCGTGAGGATGGTGTCCTATAAGAGCTGGGCTTCGACCGGTTCTGCGAGGTAGAGCTCTCCTCCGTTGACCTCTCAGCGTGGGATCATAATGCAGTGGCTTGTTTCCCTCCTTTCGCTTGCTTCCGTGGCAGCTTGTGCCAACTTCCCTTGGGAAAAGGTACAGCTGACGGAGGATGAGACAGCTGGGTATTCCGACATTGCGTTTGGTGGCCGCAAGGGTACCACATATAAGGGTCCAAGATGCAAAATCGCGCCCGGCGACCACGGGTGGCCTTCAGAGAAGGAATGGCAGAAGTTCAACCAGACTCTAGGCGGAGCGCTGCTCCAACCTGTCCCGCCCGGCGCCGCTTGCTATGCCGGGCCCTACCGCGACGCAGAAAAATGCAATTTCCTCCTCACCCAGGCACGCACGACAAGATTTTATTCGGATGACCCTCTGACCGTCCTCACTGATTGGGCCGCGGGCAACACCTGCCAGGTATCGCAGTCTCCGACCGGCAATTGCACTCAGGGAGGTTTCCCCGTTTACGTGGTAAACGCAACCACGGTTAGGCATATTCAGTTGGCAATCAACTTTGCGAGAAATAGACATTTGCGGCTGGTGGTCAAGTAAGTCTGTGGCTTTTAACTTACTACCACCGGCCTAGTCTGCGTGGAACTCATGCTGACCGACTCAGAAATGCTGGCCATGACTTCAACGGCAGGTCAACCGGCTTTGGAGCCCTCAGCGTATGGACCCATCATCTCAAGAGCTTCGAATACCTTCCTGAGCACACTGTCGGGCCGTACACGGGGCGTGCGGCGCGCGTCAGCGCCGGCATCGAAACGTGGGAGCTGAAGAATTACATGAATAAGTACAATATGACCACAGGAGTCCCCGGCGGTGAAACAGTTGGTGCCTATGGCGGATGGACAGCTGGGGGTGGGCATAACCTCCTCAGTTCTGTATACGGTCATGGCGCAGATCAGGTTCTGGCCTTTCAAGTCGTGACCGCTGATGGCCGTTATCAGCGTGTCACGCCCGAGGAAAATGGGGACTTGTTTTTCGCGATGTTGGGTGGCGGCGGAGGTGAGTCAGGAACGGTGGAGCGGAGGGAAAAGAATGAACGACTGACTGACTGAATCATGAACCAGGCACCTACGGCGTGTTGACCTCGGCCATCATCAAGGTTCATCCGCCGACCCCGGTCACGACTTTCAAGCTAGAGTTCCAGGTCCGCCCGCCACCCGAAAACAGCACCTCTCCCGGTAACTCTGCTATGCCCACCGTGAACGACCTCGAAACCTTCTGGGCCGGCGTCTGGCTTTATCAGCTCTATGCCACGCCCATCTGCGACGCAGGCGGCACACACTACAGCTACGTCCGCAAACAATCCAACACAAGCTACACCTTCGACGTGCGCTTCGAACTCCCCAAGCTCTCAGCCGCCCAAGTCAGCGACCTCCTCTCCCCGTTGTACAAAGGACTTGGCCGGCTGGGCATCCCGGTCAAGCTCGCTATCCCGCCCGCCGTTCTACCCAGCGCGAGCGCGGAAGCCAGCACCGGCGTTGGAGCTTCCCCCGGAAACGGCTACTTTGCCTCGCGCCTATTCCCGCGCGCCAACTGGGACAACGCCACCATTTACAATACGACCTTCGCATCCATCCGCGCCACCGTCGAGGCGGGCTTTACGTTCCACGGCGTCAACTTCTGGACTCCGTTGTCGGTGGCCGGGTACCCGGGAAACAAGAACTCCATCGCCGCGCACTGGCGGGAGGCGATTATGCACGCCGACATCTTTGACGACGGGTTCCGGTCGCTGGGTCTGGCGGGGATGACGCCCAGCCAATTCTTTCAACGGCATGGGAGGCTGAAGGAGGTGATGGATGGGATCCGGAAGGCGACGCCGACGGGCGGTGCGTATTTCAACGAGGCTGATGTGTTGGAGCCGGATTGGCAGAGGACCTTTTTTGGGGAAAAATACAGCCGATTGTTGAAGGTGAAGAGGGAGAGGGATCCGTGGGCCCTGTTCTGGGCTGTGACGACGCCTGGAAGCGAGAGGTGGAAGGTTCAGGAGGAGCACGGATTGCCAACTCAGAACGGGCGGCTGTGTATGGTGGGGGAATAAGAGTGGTTAGGCGGTGAGGTGGCGATGGATACTGGATACAATGTGTGCCCGCATTGTGAAAATCGTGGTTTCACATACTATGCCAAGAAACAACAAGGAGTATGTATGTACATACTGAAACCTGAGCGTCTTGAATTTACTTCAGGATTCATTGCCGGATGGGTACGGTGTCATTTGATTGGGGATTTAGATCCATAGAGATGAAGTAATCGTTCCCCATGATCACCTACCTTCCTTTCTTCTATACTATCTTTCATTTCTCTCACCCCCTTCACCCGGTAACTCCAATGGAAACGCACCACACGTCCAACCCCTGGGGGGGGGGGGGAGGTTTAGCGAACGTCTCGACCGCACCCAAACCACCCCCGACTCATCATCCCACCGTCTCCCTAAGCTCTCTCATCGACATCGGCTTGCTCCAATCCACCCTACTCCCCTCCTCTCCATCAACTCCACCCTCGCGCTGGCAGCCTACACCGCCGGCCGCCTGACGAACCGACTCGAAACCCAAAGACTTGATCTGGCCCCTGGCGCCCGTTCTCAACGCCTGGCACGCCGCGGTCCTCCGCAGCACAAACCAAGGGCGAGGCCGTATCCCTGCGCACGGCATGGAGCGTGTGCTGAGCGGCGCGGACAAGCTTCTGTTGGGGGGCGTCACGCTCGGGGGCGCGCGGCTCCTTTACCGCATCGCGACGCGGGCGTGGGCGCGGGGGAGGGATGACCCGCGCTACGAGCATGTCAAGCACCGGCGGGGTTTGAGCTTGGGGAAGATGCCGTTGGTAGGGGGGGGGTTTTGGGACTGGGCTTTGGTTGACTGTGTATCTGCCCGAGGCCGTGTTTCAGAGTGTGATATCCCTGGCGGTTACGACGCCGTTTCGGCTGGGATTGGGCGGTTCGGGAGGGAGTCGTGTCCTGGGAATGGGAGGAGGGTGGGGTGAGATTGCGCGGGCCGTGGCAATGGGTCTTTTTTGGTGCTGGGTTTGCGCTGGAGGTGTTGGTGGATTGGCGACTGGCCGAGTTCAAGGAGAGGGCAGAGAGCCAGAGAAAGATGTGCAGGGAAGGGGTTTGGGGGGTTGTGAGACATCCTAAGTGAGACCTCACAGCCAAACATTTTCTGTCTTGAGAAATAACTGACAAAGCGGTAGTTACCTCGGAGACGCGCTTGTTAAATTTTCGTACCCTCTGTTTCTCCTTGCTAATAACCTGCTCGCGCCCATCGCGCTCTTAGGGCCTCTGGCAAACTACCTATTCTGCGCTGTGTTGGCGGCGACAGAGAAAACGAAGAGTCACAGATCAGACGCTATGGTGCCGAAAACTTGACAAAAGCGACCGATTTCAACGAATACTAGCATGGGGAGAATGCTTTCTGGCCGGATGTTGGTCAGACCCACAACAAATGGGCTTGGGTTGTGGTGGGTTGTGGTGTTGCTGGTGCCGTGTTGGAGCAGATTGTCCGGAAGCTGTATTAGATACAGAGTCGAAAACGTCAAGGTCGTTTAGAATGGACATGTGGGACTTCGGTTTGTTCTTCGATATTCACCTCGATACCAAGGATAATACGACTAAAAATTCGCTTCGCTTCGACCTGACCCTCAGATATGAAATAGAACTAAGGCAAGCCCGCAATCCTGCTAATTTGACCTCCCAAACACCCCAGTTAGAAACTCCTCTACCGTAGTGAACTTGTAATCCGGGAAAATGCGGTTCCACTCATCCGAGACAGTAGCCGTCCCATCAGCTAGGTTGAGTAAAAGCCCGCACAGCAGCTGCCGAGAGAGCTCGTCTTTGTCAGTGTCGGACAAAGAAGGGTGGTCCACGACGGGCAGCCACGAGGTCTTGACAACACCGGCGTTGAGATCCCCGAGATCCAGCGTCTCGACCCGGAATGGTTTGCCTGGGTGCAAATGTATCAGATCTATTTCGCAGCCGTCATAGGGAGTTCCACTCTTGCACTCACCCCTGACTTTCTTGCCAATGGCAATCTCCTCGCCAATGGTCAATGTATTTCCATTGATACCGCCAACCTCGGGCCATTCGCCATCGTAGTCAATTGCCTTTACCACAATATTCACAAAGTCGTTGACGGAAGTATAGCTGATCGGGCTGGCAAGACTGCCAGCGGCTCGAGCACGTCCTTTTTCGTGGTCGACCAACAGAAGAGCAGCAGCTTGGATGTACTTGGCTGTTTGACGCGTGCCGGCGAGAAAGTTGAGAAACCACCCGGGCTGAAACAGGGAATACTCGATGACCTATGAGAGCGAGTATGAGATACCGAGACCAGCATAATTGTGCGGGGATGGCTTGCCTTCCTGTCCTTGTTCTTCTCCTTCAAGTATTTCCGGATTTCAAGCTTGTTGTCGTACCAAGGAAGGTGGTTCGTATTTGCGCTGCAATTGAAAGCCGTTCGTATTAGGTTTGTGGGATGGGGGACAAATTACATCAACTTACATTCCCCACTCGCTGGGCGCAAGGCGCTTGACGCCAGCTTCAATGGCAGCATCGATCAGCATCTTTTGGGAAGCATTGCCGATGTCATTGTGAACCACTATAAACGAGAGCACGGTGTGGACCCCTTCGAGAGCATGGACAAGAGCGGGTTTATTCAAGTAATCCACCTTGACCCATGTGGTGCCCTTTATGGTTTCCTCTGGAGTGGCGTCCTGCAAAGTCAGCCGCATGTGATGTGAGTAATGGAAGGGAGCTAGTTGCTGTGTTGTACCTTTCTGGAGAGGAGGATGATTTCGTGTTTTCTGGTAGCAAGTAGGCCATCGATTATCTCATGGGCGACCTCTTGTCATGTTGTTAATTAGCGACTGCCGGGAAGCTCCTGAAACATAGTCCACGCAGGTAGAACTCACGCCCGGGCCCGGCAATGGCAATCTTGACCATAGCTAGTTAACCGCAAGAAGCAGGCAAAAGATGCGGTAAATTGGACGCAATATTCAACGACTGTCTCAATTCTGGGCGTAAAGAGTTGATACATATATCTCCTTTCGACTTGCTTATCGCCGAAGGCGGCAACTTATTTATGCAATAGAAGCCGTACGATGGCAAGCAAAATACGGGACGGATAGGTGTTCCTCCGAAAGGATGTTGGCGCAAGGCATGGTAACCGAATTGTTGATTGCTGCTGACCAATGATGCAGACCGTTTGGTCGAAGGCCGCTCAATGGGCGGTGCGGCATTATTTGGATATCTTGATGTCTCGGAGACTTCTGGCTTGGGCGCCCGGATACGCGCAACATCCCAAGCGTGATTTCATGCAATGACTGGTCCTCGCCAAGAATTGCGTGCGGGGAAAGTATCGAAAGTTCCCAGGTCTCAAGCAAGTTAAGTAAGGTAAGGTAAGTACCTAGGTAAGGTAGGTAAGGTAGCTAGTGCCGTAGACTCGGACTTGGAAAGTCCGACCTGAGCTCCCAAATCCCAAATCCCCTCATAAACGAGCTTGTGCAGAACCTCTTCCGTCTCTAACTGCGCTGCATCCGACGTAGGTAAACGAAGCCCGTCATCTTCAAATGCATCTCCCGCCTCCAAGTTTCGGCTGGGGATAAAGCAACGCTCAACTTTTCTTTAACATCTAATTACTGTAACAAATCTCAACGCCGCTTCCCCATTGCCGACCACATCTAAACCGTCTCCGTTCTGAATCCAAAATTGGGGTATCGCTGGTTACTACGCCTCGCCAGGCCACACGTCGTAGCCAAACGTATCTTTCATATTGACGAAGCGATAGTTTCGAGTGCTGGCGACATCCCCAATGGCGTTGAAGTCTTCGTCCGATAGCTCGGGAATCTGAAAATTGCTTTCGATACGGCCGGGCGTCGAGCTCTTCGGCAGCACGATGTAGCCCCTTCGGAGACCCCACGCGAGCAGCACCTGTGCGAGGTTATGCCCGCTGCGCTTCGCCACCTCATTCAGCTTCGGGTTCTCCCTGACCGTCTCACCCGTCGATGGTACCTGGTTCTGCGAGCCTAGCGGCGAGTACGCAGCGGGCAAGATTTGATTGTCAAAGCAAAACTTGACCAGCTCCGTGTTTGGGAGGAACGGGTGGATCTCAATTTGGTTGACAGTCGGCCTGATCTGGGCAAACTTGAGCAACTTCTGCAACCCAGGTATCGTCCAGTTGGACACACCGATCGCCCTCGCCTTCCCGCTGTCGGCCAGCTCTTCCATCGCCCGCCACGTTGGCTCCGGGTTCTCCGTCAGATCTTTGTTGATGATGTATTTGCCATCTGGCCCGAGCTTGACAGTGCAGTCCTCGTTCTTCTCGGCAGCAATGGGCCAGTGCACGAGAAAGAGGTCGATATAGTCGACCTTGAGCTTGGAACATGAGTCTTGAAAGCTCCACTTGACATCCTCGGGCTCGTGCAGGTGGTTCCAGACCTTGGTGCAGATGAAGATGTCCTCGCGCTTGACGTTGGAGTTCTTGCTGAGGAAGTCGTGCAGCGCGTCGCCCACCTCGTCCTCATTACGGTAGAACCAGGCGCAGTCAAGATGCCGGTAACCGACTTCCAGCGCCTTGGCCACCGCCCTATAAGTCTCTCCCTTGGCGCCCTCGTTCGCAAAGGTGCCGAAGCCGACGGCCGGAATCTTCACACCATTGTTGAGCGTGTATGTCTTGGAGGAGCCCGTACCAGCGGCCATCTTGAATCGTCCGAACGAGTCTTTCGGAGCCAGGGCGGGATGGGGCGCAGGTGGTAATGTGAGGTTGAAGATCTGGACAGCAACAATGCTGAATGCAGAGAACCTCGAGCCCACCTCTCTGGGATGATGCGGCAAATAAATTGCGGCTCCGCGGCCAAGCCGTGATACCTTGGATTCTACTGCCTGGTAAAACTCTACCCGGCTGTGGCGGCATTTGGTTCGGATCTCGTGTTTGAGACATAATACATTGCGACAGGCTCCTGCGGTAACCTCATGGCCCGCTCGCCTCTTGAGACCTGGTTCCACATTGTGACGTATCATGAAGGATCTTTCCGGCTCCACCAGATTTAGGGATGGCTTGGTGTTGGAACGGCAAGACACGGCATCGTGCATGAACAACATTCGCGGAATCGTTGGATCGGACCCTATTTTCTGGAGCTTCCTGACGAAGCCCACACACCCTTTCGCTGGATTGAGCTCCGATCGTCAGGCCCGAGTCATGTCAAGAAATTCTCCCGTTTCTCTCCGCCGCCCTGGGAACAAAGTGGATGTTCCGCATGCCAAGGCAGCGGCTTTTCTCGCCGACCGCCATGTCCCTGACAGCGCGAGGGAACGCACCAACGAGCGACGGCTTCGGCAGCACGGAGGCGAACGGCACGGGCTTGGCACGGCGTTAAGCTCCGCTGACGCCCCTCTACTTTTAGATATGTGTATGGAGGTTTTGGAGCACGCTGGAGACTTGGTGACGACATCGGCATACCGCTCCTAAACACACGCCGGAGTTCCCGGCTCTCACCAAAGCAGAGGCAAGCTCACAATGTACCTTGCATCGTCCGCGGATCAACATCGCGAACTCCACTTGTGCAAGGTTTCGCCTTCCACCATGATTAGGAAAAGATGAGCGGCGTCACAGAGAGTGCAACATCGCATGTGAACGAGTCGGGAGAAGCCACGCGGTTAACGGCAGAGCTCAGGTATCCATTCTTGCGACCCTTTGTGGAATTCCTCCCAAACGTCACTCCATACTGTCGTCATAATGGGGTTGGGGCGGTGGATATTGGGTTTATTTGGCACCTCCGCCGTTTGATGGACAACGCAGCGGCCTTTGAGATGCATGCAAGGTAGGGAATCACCGCTTCAAAGCCGAATTCGCGTTCCGGATCGGCCATTCCGAGGATGCTGCAGAGTTTTGCTTCCATCCACCCGATATAAAGAGCTGTCTGCTCCAGGAGGAAGTTCAAAATTCGAGGCGCTCATCCGTTACTACATTCTTTAGATTGAATTTTTGGAGTTTGATTCAGCAGGAAATCAGCAGCTATGTCGAAGCCGGGTTTCAAAGATATCGATTTCGGATCATCGCCGAAGCACAACGTCCACACTCCTCCTGATTCTCCTGAGAAGACCACACATCCCAAGGATTTCCCGATCCACAAGAAGACGGACAGTCAGAGTGGTGACAGCCGTGGCCACAGAAAGAATACGAGCCGGGCGAGTCTCGAACACAACCTGACCATCCCGATATCACCAAGTTCTCACAATACCATTGAGGTGCCGGCCTTGAGATCGCCCGATGCGGACTCGACGCAGTTTATGCACCATCTATCGGCGTCCCCGTCCACAAAAGAGCGGAGAATGTCTCGCAACTCGTTCGGAGCCTCACTTCCCATCCCGAGGTCGAAGCGGCAGTCACGTCTCAGCAGCGTCACATACCCCTCCGAAATCCAAGAGGTGCTCAAGGCCGGAAACTACGGTATCGTGCAGCCGTCGCGCGAGATCTTGACCTCACAGGTTCAGGATGTCCTCGCTCACAAGGTTGCGGCCGCCAAGAATATGGCCTTCGTCTTCGATATTGACGGCGTGTTGGTACACGGCGACCGGCTCATCCCGCAGGGGCAGCGGACGCTCGACATGCTCAACGGTGACAACCAACTGGGCATCAAGATCCCGCACATCTTTCTCACCAACGGTTCCGGCAAGCCCGAGCTGGCGCGGACGGAACAATTGGCTAGGATCCTCAAGAACCCCATCAGCACGGAGCAGTTTATCCAGAGCCACACGCCCATGCGCGCGCTCGCAGAGTACTACAACACCGTCCTAGTTGTCGGTGGCGAGGGCTATCGATGCCGCGAAGTCGCCGAGGAATACGGCTTCAAGGATATCATTGTGCCCAACGACATTGTTGCCTGGGACACGTCCATTGCCCCTTACCGGGTCTTCACCGAGGAAGAGCGCGCCTCTTCCCGGCCACGCGACTTCTCCCAAGTCAACATCGACGCCATTCTCGTCTTCTCCGACTCGCGCGATTACGCCACCGACATGCAGATCATCGTCGACTTGTTGCGTTCCGAGAACGGCCGACTCGGCACCGTCGCCAACGACCCCGTCTCGCAGCGCATCCCCATCTACTTTTCCCAGGGCGACTTTCTGTGCCCCACGGAACATCCCATTCCGCGCATGAGCCAGGGCGCGTTCCGGATCGGTCTTGAGGCCATGTACAAGTCGCTCACCGGCGTCGAGCTCGAGCGTGTCGTGTACGGGAAGCCCGAGCTGGCGACGTACAAGTATGCGGACGAGGTCATTGCCTCGTGGATGGACATGTTGCATGGCCAAGAGTGCGTGCCCCAGAACATCTACATGATTGGCGACAACCCGGCGTCGGATATTGTCGGTGGCAACATGTACGGGTGGAATACTTGTCTGGTGCGGACGGGCGTGTTCCAGGGCGGGGAGAACGACGAGGAGAACCCGGCCAGCTTTGGCGTGTTCCCCAATGTATGGGAGGCGGTCACGACCGCGTGCCGGAAGGAGTTGGGTGATGATTTTGTCTTCAAGTGGGATGAGCGGGTGGTCAATCCCGTGATGCATGACAGGCATGCGGCGTCGGCAATTGAAGTTTGAGATTTTGGCGTTTAGAGTGGGTATAATGTATTGGGGCGGGCATGGGCTTGCGGGACAAAACAAAACGGTCAACGGAATCTAGATAAAATAGATACATCTTACGGTCAAGTATTATACCAGCCTTGCGGCTCACGGCAACCATCATTGATGAGTCGTGTGAATCTCTTAGCAGTGGCATACTGTTCACTAGCTCCTTTAGTAAAAAGAGATATGAGGGAGGACATATTCCAATACTTAAACCTCCGCGTTCCCCATCAGTTACTACGGATTGTAGTATGCGTTGCTGGTGAAAGGATCAAGCTTTCGGAAGCGGAATATCCGGTGCTTCCATATTAGCCCAGGTGTCAAGGATTCCATGATGACCGGCAGTTCATCATCTCCGATTGCTCGTCCAGCTTAACTCCGCATCTTCAAATCCCACAACAACGACGGCTAATATATCAGCCATCACGGTTCGCGAGGGTGCTGGGCGGGGTTCAGCTTGTCTAGCCCCTGATTTGACGGGCCCCCTCATCGACCTCATCTAACCGTCATGGTACCTGCATCTCCCGCACCAGCACCACTATATAGGTGTAACGGGACCGTGACGTTCATCTGTTCGGGTGCCACTTCTGTCTCCTAAGCGTCCAACAGCCACCTAGATAAAACAGTGGGCATTTGATCGCGAGCACATACCCTTGGATGACTGAACATCGTCGGTCCTTACACTGATGCCCAATCATCCGACCAACATCACAATAGTGTACTAGGTAGTACTGTAATTAGTGTTCCCACCATGCCGTCCATCCTCCCCTCTATCCTCTTCTCCCTCACCACCCTAACGGGCCTCACCGCCGCCGCCTGCACCCGCTCCTTCCTCCAAAATATCACCGCCGCCTATGTCTCAGCCCAGACAGCCGGCCAGCCCTCGCTCCTCACCCCGCTCGCCACGGGCTCCCCCAACTTCATCTACCTCGAAAACAACCGCCTCGCCGACCTACGCACGGGCGCCCTCGCCACCGCACTCAAAGTCGACTTCACCCGCTCCATCCACGACCCGGACCAGTGCGCGGCCTTCACCGAGATCATCGCCGCGACCGACCCGCGCCCGCACGTCATCCACACGCGCATGGTTTTCGACAGCGCCAGCCAAAAGGCCACGCTGATCGAGTCGGTCGTGACGAGCCAGGGCGACTGGCTCTTCAACGCGACGGGCACGCTGGAGCTGAACGCGGGCGAGAAATGGGATCCCATCCCCGAGGCGGAGCGGGCGACGCGCGCCGGCGTGCAGGCGCTGGGGGATGCCTACTTTGACCGGTTTGGGAACGTCAGTGTGGTGGTGCCGTGGTCGGAGCCGTGCTACCGGTTAGAGGGCGGCCTGCCGGCGCGCGGCGAGATGAAGGACGGGGAGTGTGTGATGGTGTGGCCGAGCACGATCATTATTCCGTATCGGCGCTATGTGGTGGATGTGGAGATGGGCGCGGTGAATTTGTTCATTGGGTTCCCCGGCCTGGACCGCACGCAGGGGCAGGATCCGATGCCGGACAGCCATCTGTTTAGGGTGGAGGGAGGAAAGATCAAGTATTCTCATACTGCTTCGGCTTGTGTGGTGGATGGGTGTGGGTTGAACGGGACGACATTCGGGAGGAGGCGGGGGCTGAAGCCTGTCTCGCTGAGAGTGTGAATCCCGCCATCCCGCCTGCATAGGACTCGATACGTGAACGGGCATCGAAGTTAAAGAGATAGCGGAATTACGATATGTGGCTTTGTGGTTTGTGATATGGGCGCTCCCAACGAGATACAATATGACCTATAAAAATAAAATCAAAATGGTTCTGTAGCGCCAGAATTACGTCGTGGTGGGCTTTCGGCCGTATACGACGCGATGCGGGTACCAGGTGTGTAGTGTCTGGTCCTTCATCTGGCGCCTGAGATGGGCAAGATATACTTTGATCTCATCAGGTGCCCAGCCCATGACAGCGCCCCACATGTAATTGATGTATCCTGTGCCATTCATAATCAGTACGGCATCTATATGCCAAGGCTCCAGTGGATTAGGTGTGGTGACTGGGGAAGAAAACCACATACCCTCTAGGTCCGTCTGGAGAACTAGCTTGGCAAATATGCCGATTTCTTTCTGTTTGGCGTCTTGGGGCCAATCCCCCAGGGGGCACTTATAGTCTCGGACGACAATGTCGACGAAGCCTGCTTCTCTCATGCAATTTATTTGGACGTCGTCCTGGATGACCCGGAAAGTCCGCCCAAACCTCTTACCGCCCTCCGAGAAGACCTTTTCCCACTGCCCCATGGCGCTGTCTTCGGGAATTTCAACGTTGTCGGCATGCCACTCCGCCGCCTCATCGTGGTGCTCCATCCAGCCGCCGGGCTTGCAGCAGCGGAAGGCCTCCTGGTAGAATTTGGACCAGTCAACGATGGTCCCTAGCAAGCCGCGGACGTGAACAAAGTCAAACGAGTCGGTATCCCAGGTCCAGTTGAGATTCGCATCGTCGATTTCGAACTTGACGTTGGGCGGAACCCAGCTCGGCTGGATTGGGGTAATGTCGGTGCCAATCACCTCGGCTTCGGGGTATTCGTCGCCAAAGTCGCTAAGTAAAAGTGATGACCGTGTTAGTGTCACATAGCAGTTGCCTGAAATCATTGACGGAACATCAGGGGGGGGGGGGGGGGGCGCGCGTGAACGTACATGGCCCATATCCCTGTGCCAGTGCCAATGTCGATAACTTTCTAAGATGGCATTGATCGTAAGCGTGGGGCTAGATTTGATACGCCAACGTTAGTCCTAACGGCGCGTGCCTCGGCACTTACCTTGATATCACCCTTGATGGGTGCCAGGAACAGCTTTCCGCCCAAAAGTAGCGTACACGCGTGGTGGCTATTGTCGATGGTTAGCTTGAATCCGACATCACCCCGGACAGACTATGGGGGATCCAATAGAATACTAGGCTTACTGGATGTCCATAGATTCGGTGTGCTGCTCATCGTTGGGTGTCCAGCCCTCGGCCTGGCCAATCTCGCTCGCATAAGTTCTGCCCAAGACCGTACGATAACGGAGAATGCTACTGGATAGAGACGCCGTACTGCTGGCCAGGTCGTTGAAGCCGGAATCGCCATCATACACCTCCTCTTCTTGCTGCGGGATCTAGCGAAGAACCTTCCGGTTAGTGATGAGCGCTTTCACCTTTCCAATTGCGAACAGGGAATGCTCAGGGGTTCAAAAGTCGGCAAAGCATACCGGTGCCCAGTGCGATGCTGGGAGAATTCCTGCTGCAATCTGCTCGGCGGTTGCGGGCGACTTTGGGGATTTCGGCGACTGGGGCGACCCGGAGGCGGCCGGAGGGGTTTGGGCCGTCTCGGCTGACTTTCCTGCGTCCGCCATCTCGGACAATCGTGACTCGAATCTACAAGGATGGAGGATCTACAAGAAGGAGAGAATGTGGGAATTGAAGGTTCCGTCGGCCTCAGAGGCGGGTTCCCGGTTGTTTGGTTAGACAAGACAAGCAGCAGAGGTCAGCACGGAGGTGGTAGGCCCCCGCGAAGGTGGCATGCTGGCGGGTCATGGTTCAGATTTATTCCGTCCCAGCCCCGGTACCAATCCCACAGAGAACGAGCCAAATCGGAAACCGTTCCGGGGTTTGCTCACCCATGTTTTAATCCCGAAGCGCACAGCAGGACCAGCGCAGCAGATACGGTCGGTCGGTCGAACGACACCACCGCCAATGGGAAAGCCCTTGACAAACACGGTTCGACATCAAACGGCACGACACCCGCGGTTGTTCTTGGACAAGCGCGTGATTACTGAAGGGGATCCAATGAAACTTCCAACAAAAAAAAAGCTGTGCTGACGAGGATGCTTTACCCCGCCTTCTCTTCACGAGCGGACACAGTATGCACCCCGTGGTTCCCGGGCAGTCAAGTGAATATGGATGTTGTGGCCGGGGAAACGGGAGGGGAGAGGGATTCGGCTAACGCTAGCGGGTAGGGCCTCCCGCTGCGAACCCTAACCGCATGTGGCTGCAGCTGCCGATTCGATGCAACCTGGAACAGTTCCGGGTTCCTGATGCATGACGGCGGCGGCGCCGAGTCGGAAGCGTGTCGACTCCATTCATCTACAGTACCCCCACACATCCCGCACTAGTTGGTAATTCATGATGCCCCGCAGAACTATCAGGTATTTGACAGGACGGGAGCGAGCGAGCGGGCCAACTGCAGAAACAAGCGGTAACTAAGCCAAGGAAGCCTCAGCAGTTTGAGAGCACCAATGAGTGCGTCGCTGATAAGGCGATGATGGTCTTGGCTTTGTCGACTCTGTTGACCGATTGGGTCTACCGCTGCCAGCAACAACGGTCTTTTCTAGGTGACTAGGTCAAGTCTAACAACCTGACCACTGCACGAAAAAAGGGATTAGCCTTCTGCGGCTCTAGCGGGCACAACCGCCCGCACAGGGCGCGACACGAAGCACGACATATGCAGGTCTCGAGCCTTGACAATAATCTCGTCTCGGCCATGCACGGGGCAAAGCTGCAGGCAACCTTGAACTTGGCCCCTTCTTAGCCGTATCTCCCGATTAGTTCATAGGAATTGTGCTAAAGAAGCTGGGCGACATACGCGGAAATCGTATCACTAAACTCGAAACACGGTCCGGAAACACAGTCCCAGAGCATGGCCCGTGGGGTCACCAAAACCCTGGGACCGGAGCTGCTGATTACTGCACAAATGCGAAGGTCAAAGAAACAACCCATCACTCAGGACCGCCGTTTCTGTATGGATATACACACCGACCAGGCAGGTATGGACGGCAGGGGGTCATCCAGCGCTGTTGTGATTGCCCCGCGCATCTTGGCATGCCTCCGGTTTTTATCCAGCCATAATTTGCTACAGGCATCCCGCTGCCGGCCGGTAGATGTTGTGAAGGAGCATTACAATGCGCCTAACGCTGGAGTCAACGCCTAGTACCTACGTAAGGGACATCCCAACCAGACGCAAGGAGTTAGCGCAGAACGGTGAGGCTGGCCGCCCATCGGCCTGAGCCTAGTGCCTAGTGTGTGCCTAGGTCTCCGCCGGAAGATATACTGGAGACCAGTACCCTACCCAGTGGAAGAGCCCTAGCTCCTTGTTCGTTTGTTCCATCTTGGCCACTTCTTTATGGGAAGGCTTTGGCATGGTTGTTCGCAGTCAGCGGCGGCAGTCCTATTCATTGCGGCGCACGTTGGGCGGCTCAAAAGGACGCGGAGAGTGCTGATCTAGAAGCGCTGGGAGATGTTAAAGTCAGTTCGGCAGGAAGCTATAATGGTTACTGAGGTGCGGCGTGTGTCTGACGGATAGGCCTACTTACCCATAGGTGGTTGACGCTGAAGTGTGTGAACGCGGACCCAGCTAGATAACTGGAGATCAATAGTTGTCCATGGTTGCCGGGTCCTCACTTCCACTTCTTGTGGGAGATATCCCAGGCAACTGTTTTGCGATAGCCATGTTCAGGACCGGCCTCAACAATCTGCTTCATCATCATAAGTCCGCTCTCCAGCACAACCACCTCCAACCCGCCAAGATATTTCTCCACCGGTGTCGGCAGCACCGTCTGGGTGTAGAGCAGTCGGATGGCGCGGCGGTGTGACAGAGGCAGCCTTTTTTCCTTCATGACATATCGATCCATTGTATGCAAGGATTCGAACGACCAGGCGTTGAGGCGGAAAGGTAACAAAACAGTCTCGTGGTAGAGTTGGCGGCAGACGGGCGAGAGCAGTGTCATGCCGCGGGACGGCAGGAGTGTAGTGGGTTTCGCTTTTGGTTCCCTCCATGGGTTCTGGTCCTTGTCGAGAATGCGACACCAGAAACCGCCCTCGGTTGTCTCCAAGTAGCGCTGGCCGTTCCGTGTCCGATTCTTGTGTTCCCACTTTTTGAAGCACACGTTGATCTGACCGACGTCGAGGACGAGCTCGTAGATTCTGTTGCGGAGTTCGGGGGGCAGTCGAAGAAGGGGAGAAAACTGCTGATTGCGTTCCCATCTGTTTGCGGACCTACTATGAGCGACCCGGACACTGAAACGGCGGTTGGGTGCGCGCTGGAAGCGTTTCGAACTGACTTACAGTTCGAACTCAGGACTGTCTTCGCTCGGAAACGACCTGTGCAACATGTTGCGTATCTTTCGCTGGCGCTCCTTGTTCAACTGCATTTTGTGCGGCTGCCGGCCCTGACTGATGGAAGTGCAAGTATAAGTGTCGTAAATAGCAAACCTTGGGTTGGAGATCCCAACGCATCGAGGTGACGTTTGTTGTGGTCGCGCGGCGACACCTCGACCAAACCCCTGCTCCCGTCCGCGCGCCGATCCGGGCACCCTTGCGCGTTTCGCGCCCCTGAGTGGGTCTGCACTTGCGCCTGTGGGAGAACTTTCACTCACCGCAAGACTCGGAATTAAGCAACGTTATTCAGTGAAATAAACTGAGGTCTTAACTTACTATGAACATTAGGTACATACCTACTTCGTACATTGTAGTAGTAGGAAATTTTTATTATCATTCGTACAGTTCGCCAAAACTGCAAGCCAAAAGGCTAAGCCAATGCTTCACAGTTACGTGCCAAGACTGCAGAGGAATCTGCAACACCAGCGAAGTATAAGATAGACCTGGATGACAGAGCTTTCCAGCCTCTACTTGCCCAACGTCCCTCGTCTTCTAGGATTTCTTTGCGTCGTAGCTATTTTTTGACTGTCGTTTCCTCTTGCTGTAAATATGGCTTCGCCCTTTCTTTTCTCTTCCTCCCTCGGTTCGTTGCTCCATCTCTCTACGTAGGTATGTATCTTATCTCCCGGGCCACCGACCTGCTTGTCGGCAGCTTTTTCTTCGGTTAAGATTCCTCTTCCTGTTGAATGCCCTTGCGCAATGTTGACGGTATCATTAGACAAACGAGATACTGCGTCGTCGAACCTCTCCTGGAAATCGGCGTGGTCGTTGGGATCACCGCGATGGCGGGATTGGTGGTGGGTCGAGTGGTCGACAATCCTTCCTAAACGGCGTAAGCGTTGATGCGAGGGCTTTCCGTGCCCCGCAGTAAGCCCAATCCCCGACCACAACCTTGGAAAGCCGCATGGCAAGTTCCAATCCGCCCATTCAGCATCACAGCTTCGGGAGCACAGCCTCATCTTGACGACATGGCATCGGGCCAAGATCTCTCCGGCTGCTGGTGGCGCACTTCAGCCGCCAGGGAGAGGCAACAGCGACGCCTCGGCAACTTTCAAAACTCCTGACGCATTGAAAAACGCAACCCGAAAAGGACTTGACATATCTATCCGACTGGTTGACTTTATGTTCCTGGCAAAGCCTTTTCGAACTTATCCAAAATGGGCCCTCCAAGCATACAGCAGCTTTACGCTGGCCCCGAGGACTGGGAGACTCACCGAGAGACCATCACTCAATTGTATCTGCACGAGAAGCGGTCGCTCCAGGAGGTTATGGAGCACATGGCTTCCAATTATTTCTTCTTTGCGACGTAAGATCTCTAAAGATCGGATCGGATCTAACCCCTATGCTTCGCAACACTGACTGAGTCAATTATGACTAGGGTGAAAATGTATAGAACCCGGATTAGGAAATGGGGAATTGATAAGAACAACAAGGCCGCCGAGGTGGCCTTCATGCTCCGGCTCAAGAAGCATCGCGACATCCTGGGAAAGAAGTCTTCCTTTTTCATTCGGAACCGGCCGGTCGACTGGTAGGTTGACATTGTGTCTCGCATGAGCCTAACACCCAGCTGATCAGGACCCCAATCAGGGAGGATATCGAGCGGTACCTTGCCCGCACACCAGACTTTTGGGCAAAACAGGGCCGCGATTCCACCGACCCTGGTAAGTCTGCTCACGAGATTATCTGTAAAACCCCGCCGCCAGAGTCTCTACGAACAATATCTACGTCGGTGCCACAAAAGCTCGACGCTGCCCAGGAGCTTCGCATCCACGAGGAGATCCTGCGCTTCTTCCGCGACTACACACAAGGCTCCTTCGAGCAAGGCCTTTGGCATATGTCACCCGCACACATGCGTTACGTTGGCCCCGGTGGGCCTGGAGCCAGTGCGCGCCTCAACGCATGGTACGACAGGGTAAGGAACGTGTCAGATTGGCCGGGACGGGACGCGGACGCCGTCCGCCTGATCAACTACCTCTTGGATGATTTACCGCAGTTCATCAAAGACCAGGACTTTGGCATCTTTCCCGCTCTCATGCGCTGTTGTTTCTATCTATCGGCCCGGCGGCCGGCACTGGGAAAGGCCGTGGTGCAGTTCGTTGCAAGGTTATGCGGTGTCATACTAGGAGAGAAGCACCCTATGAGTTTGGCATGGTCAAGGATCAAATCGCTTCCGTTATCCGAGTATCTGCTCCTCCTACAAGGGACGGCGAAGGTACGACTGGATCATCTCGAGTCACAGCAAACCGACGGCATGCAAGACGAGAGCACGATAACCGCTGTGCGCGAATATCTTTTGGCCCTTAGGTTGCGGGGCTCGGCGGCAGTGGATGAGATCGACCGAGTCACTTGCCAGGTGATGGAGCGGGTTTCGCAGCCAAAGAAGCAGCTTTGTGCCTCACACTGCCGCTTGCTTCTCGGTACTGCAAGTTCCTATATCACCTGCCGCCGTTTTGACGAAGCAGAGGAGATCTTGGACCGGGTAGGCGCCCATTTCTCGACGTCCCCAGGCCAAAACTCGGCCTCGCAGCGTGTCCTGCCGACCTACCTCTTCATCATGGGCTTCCTCCGCTACGTCACGGGCAGAATGGACGAGGCGGTGAACTACTTTCTTCAGACTTACCAAGTCCTGGAAAAGACACGTGGTCCGTATAGTTCGGTAGTAGCGGATATCCTGCTTGCCCTTGTCGACTTCCCCGGACTCCTACAGAAGCCTGAAGACGTCAAACATTGGCAGCAAAAGTTTGCGCAGGTGCAGGCCGAGATCCTGGCCAGGGCAGAAAGGGGCGTCAGGCCGACGGTGTCGGATCTGAGCGAGGTGTGGGACGGACCGCTGGATACAGATGTGAATACGGGGACGTGGTGAGGACGTCAAAGCCTCAAAGGAAGGACGGTTACTTTGCTGTTACGGTCGGGAATGCCGAACCCCCCCCAATATATCATTGACCTGACCTTGTGTTCAACCGAAAGTCTGAATCATGATTTATCAATAGGGCAAGTAGCAATGAGGGCGGTCATGCTCCCTTGTCCGTGCGCCCCACCGACGGCCAGCGTGATCTGGAGACTGCCATGCCGCCATAGTGTCCGAAGCTAGAGTGTTTCACCACATACTTTGGAGCCCACTTTGTCTTACTTCAACACCAGCAATCGGAGCTCGTCCACACATGGAGTTCTGCCAGTCCTTCGACTTGGCGGTGGTTGGTTGCATGATCCATCATCGGTGGCCGATCTCCGCCATGGCCTGGGCCTTCGCTGGGCGCAGAAAAATGCGGGGAGCTCCATGGTCAGGGTCGGGATTTCGGCCGCCAAACCGCCAAACCGCCCTGCCGTCGTTGTGATTGGTTGTTGCGGTGTGGTCAGGTGGATTTCGGATGGGGCACTTACCTAAAGCGGGGTGTGCCAGCCCCAGACAGGGACAGGCGCACCTGACGCACCTGACCAAGGCAGGGCGGCCCTCTCCATTTCAATGTCCATATCGTCTCAAGTTTTCAACTTCGAAACCTGAATTCAGGGTCCATCCTGCCCGCCGATATCTTCTATCTTCTCGCAGCGCTCCGAGATTCCCACAGGGCGCTGCAATTCACAATTCAAAGAGAATCGCAAATTATTTCCCCCCAACAGGCCAGACAATGCCCAACAGTCGGTACTCGTTCCCGTGCAAGCCGGCGACCAACCCCAAGGCCATTGTCACGGGCGGCAAGGGCAGCTTGCACTACCGCTTCAGCGTCTTGACCGACCGCCTGATCCGCTACGAATGGTCCGAGGACGGTGGCTTCGAGGACCGCGTGTCCACCTTTGCCCTGTTCCGGTGGTTTGACGCCCCGCACTACAGGGTCGCCGAGACCAAGGACTCCCTCGAGATTGTCACGGACCATCTTCATCTCACGTACGACAAGAAGAAGTTCTCGCCCGCAGGACTCTCGGTGAAAGTCGCCAACGATGTCTGGCGGTACGAAGGGGGGAGTTACGGCGACCTGGGCGGCACTGCCAGAACCCTCGACGGCGCCTGGGGCCGAGTTGACCTGGAGCCTGGCGTGCTCTCTCGTAAAGCCTATTCTGTGCTCGATGACAGCAAATCCATGCTGTTCGACCATGGGTGGATTGCGACACGCCGGCCCGGCCGCGTTGATGGCTATCTGTTTGCCTACAACGGGGACCACAAGGCCGCCATCAGGGACTTCTACCGCATCTCAGGCCAGCAGCCCGTCCTCCCGCGCTGGGCGCTGGGGAACTGGTGGTCTCGATATCATGAATATTCGGCGGGCGAATATCTTGACCTCATGGACCGGTTCAGGCGCGAGGGCATCCCTCTCACAACGGCGGTAATCGACATGGATTGGCACCGCACCAGAATCCCGCCCAAGTACGGTTCTGGATGGACAGGCTACAGCTGGAACCGCGACCTCTTCCCGGACCCGGAGGGTTTCATGAAGGAACTGCGGAAGCGGGGGCTGAGGGTGACGCTCAATGACCACCCCGCCGACGGCATACGGGCCTACGAGGACTTGTACGAGGCCGTAGCCAAGGCTCTGCACCATGATACCTCACGGGAGGAACCAATACGCTTTGACTGCACCGACCAGAAGTTCCTCGACGCATATTTCGATGTTCTCAAGACAGCACTTGAAAAACAGGGCGTCGACTTTTGGTGGATCGATTGGCAGCAAGGCGACAAGACCAAGATTCCCGGCGTTGACCCACTCTGGATTCTCAATCACTACCACTACCTTACCAGCCGACGCAATGTCAAAACGCTGCAGAGACCCTTGACCTTCTCCAGATATGCTGGGGCCGGCTCACACCGGTATCCTATCGGCTTCTCGGGCGACACGCAGATCTCTTGGGCCGGGCTGGAGTTCCAGCCCGAGTTCACAGCGACAGCGTCCAACATCGGCTACGGTTGGTGGAGCCACGACATCGGCGGACATTGGGCCGGCGTCAGATCTAACCAGCTCAACGTCCGCTGGGTGCAACTGGGCTGCTTCTCCCCGATCATGCGGCTGCACTCGACGAAAAGCCTTTGGAACTCCAAGGAACCGTGGAACTATGAAAAGGAGGCCGGCAAGATTATCAAAGACTTCCTCATCCTCCGTCACCGCCTGATCCCCTTCCTGTACACCATGAATATTCGCGCGAGCTACGAGAGCGAACCGCTCATCCAACCTATGTACTGGAACCACAAGGATGACGAGGCCTACACTGTCCCAACGCAGTACTACTTCGGCCCTGACTTGATTGTAGCTCCCATCACCTCGCCAGATAGCACCACCACACTCATGGGCGGCGTGCACGCCTGGCTGCCGCACGGCCGATTCGTCGACCTATTCCACCCGCACCTCGTCTACGATGGCGGCCGGTACATGCATCTGCACCGCGACCTGACGCAGATCCCTGTGCTCGCCAGGGAAGGCACCGTCCTCCCGCTCGACAGCGCAGCCAAGCTAATCAACGGCTCCCCACGACCGACTGAAATCACCATTCTTCTCGTGGTCGGCAAAGACGGACAGTTCGAGCTGGTGGAAGAGCCCGAGAACGAAGACTACTGCTGCGACGACGATTCCGTCGTGCAGCCGGCGCTCAGCTCCTTCGTCCGCACGCCCATCACCTGGAACCAAAGCCAGGGCATCTTGACCATCGGACCCGAGTGGAACGGTTCCGGCAAGTGGCGGCAGTGGAATGTCAAGCTGGTCGGGCACACCAACACCGACGTGCAGGCGCAGGTACCCGGGTTCAGGGTCACGCAAGAACACGGATGCACCATGATTGCGCTGGGGAACGTGCATCGGTGGAACCCGGACGGGTTTGATATTGCGCTGGGGACGAATCTGCAGCTGGATGTGGTGGACATCAATAGCAGGGTGTTCGACATGCTGCATCGGTGTGAAATGTGGTATGTCCAGAAGGACCCGATCTGGAATATCATGACGAAACCAGGGGATGTGCAGAAGAGGATCGAGATATTGCAGAGGCAGGACGTGGACGCCTCGTTGAAGAATGCTGTCATGGAGATCTGGGCCGCGGATGGACGGGCGAACGACAGCGCTAGGGGGCATGAGGTTTGGGCGGCGGGCGCGACGAAGGCTGCAGTGGAGGAGATTGAGGAGGTATTGAAGGATTATGTCATTGTATGAGAGCATATACGAAGGGGCGTTGAAGGTTGTTCCTGGTTTTCGGTTTTAGCTGTTATTCTTTCTTTTTTTTCTTGTTCTTCTCTGAACAGGCACATCTGGTGTTTTCACTCAATGAGGTTCAATACTGCATACCTATCGGCACAACACAACCTTGACTGTTGAACTACACGCTGAGCGTATAGTGATGAGCTTGACAGCGAGTCTGTGAGGTATTGTAGGTTTTCAGAGTCTATCCAACAAATTCCACCCTTCAAGAAGATTCCTTCAACGGCCCGTCCAACAACCACTCTCCTATCAAATCAATCACCTTGGCCGTTTTGATCCTCGCATCTTCCATGAACACTGGATCCTTCGCCAGGCCCTCGATATGATCCTGATCGAACCCGTGGATCGTGTCCGGCACAAGCAGCCACCTATACCTCGACCCATCATCCATCGTCTTCTCCCAAGTGAATTGCTCGTTTCCCTCCGTGATCAGCACCCCTTTCCCAACCGTCTCCTCACATCCCACCACCTCATCCAAGCCCGGCACCCTCTTCCCGGCCAACCTGCACACCATCCGCCACGCCTCAGGCGCCAACAAGTCCATCTCGCAAGCAATCATAAATATATGCTTCGGCAGCGCCTCGCGCGGCGCATAAGCCGGGCTCAAGAGCGGATCATCGCACTTCAACCCGGGGGTCAAATACGCCCAGTCGAACAACCCCATCATGAGCAGCAGGAAATCACTATCCCGCCCTCTGAAGCCACCCAGAGACGGCTTGTACTGCCTGCCCCGCGCCTTGACAGCAAGGCCGGTGACGTGGTCCACGAGCGGGTACAGCGGCACGGCGGCGTGGATCTTGCCCTGCAGCGACGGCAGCTGGCTCACGGCGAGGGTCAGGCTGCCGCCTGCTGACCAGCCTGCTAGCGCTACGCGGTCTGTGTCGACGGGTAAGGTGGCGTCGGAGAGGATGCAGCCGATAAGGGCTTCGAGGTCGTAGATTGCTGTCGGGAACGGCCCTGCAGGCGCTTTGGAGTAGTCGAGGCCGATGACGAGGAAGTTGTGGCGTTTGGCGAAGGCGCGGTTCCAGCTGTCGTTGTCGTGGGGCTCGCCGACGGTGAAGCCGCCGCCGTGGATGGTGAGGAGGGTGGGGAGTTTGGCGGTTGTGGGCGAGCAGTCTGAGGGGCTATAGGAGGGTGGGAAGAAGATGCTGGGGGGGGTGGGCAGCGAGTGTTAGTGGGCGGGGTTTGCCGATGAAGGGAAGAAGGGTTGCGTATGGCATTCACCGGATTGGTAAGGACTTCCGCACGGGGTATCTCTTGACGAGATCAGGCTCCTTCTCGCCAGGCCGGACAATGTACTTTTTGGCCTCGCTGTAATAAAGCGTTGGCTTCAGCAGCAGCTTTGACCAAATGAAGGCCAGGATGGCGTATTTTACGCGCTGCAAAAACGGCAGACGTGGCACTATGAGCCGCGTGGATTCAGTGACGCCGGCTGTGGCCAGTGCCGTTGTCGCGGATATTGCGTCCGCCATTGTTGTCGCTTGTCTTTTGATGGCTTCTGTGAGTTTGAGGTTAAAAAGATCAATCGTTACGATTTCGGCAAGATCGAAGCATGACGACGCCCTTAAGTATTTCGTATCGAGGGTCAGAGTTCATAATTAACCATTTGTGGAAGTATAACTCATTATGATTCATCCTGTATCTTATTGTCGTAGTAGGGCCGGGGTCGCACGAGGTCGGGAGCGCCCCGGGCGAGAGCCCCGGGTCATTTCGGGGTGACGCTGACTGCTGTGCGGGGCCCGCAAAACTTCGGATTCCGAGTTGGGATATCCAAGGTCCCTTCTTGACTGTTTGTCTCGACCTCAACTGCTCGAGACATGGGATATGCAGCGGCGTGGAGGCATTTCGAGACTTTAGTCTGTATCCGTATGTACATACCGGCTGGCTGGTTGCCCACCCCGCATCGCCTGACATTTAACAGCCGTTACTCCCAAGTTGCGCCCCAGAACGGTGCGCTGATTCCGACCTGCAATTGGCCTGCAAGCCGGCATTTGGCACGAGCGTTTTTGCGGGGCCGGATTGGTGTTGGGGATGAATCGTACCTGCGCAGTATTCGTAGTAATCTGCAAAGAAAGTAGAAATGCGCGATGGCAATGCACTCAAACAGTGGAGCCCGGAATTACATCGTATCGATAACATTGAATGGCCTTTTGAGAAGTATACCTAGGTAGGTAGGTAGTCATAACCCAGCGCACAGTGTCCCGCGCCTTCCTCCTGCACTATGGTAGTTAGCTGGTTAGCGAGGCTGGGTAGAGGTAGACCCTGGGCCTGGCAGGGGGGAATGCGGCGATGATGTCATGGCAGCAATCAAGTTCACCATGGCAAGGGACACCTTCCTCCAAATCATCCAGCTCACTTCAAGCAACAACGGTCATTACCGCGAAGACCGAGTTAATTTTCATTGCTCTATACCTGACCTGATCGTCTGAAGACTGCCGAGATTCCTTTTGCATTCCATCACTTAAATACAGCAAGCCACCTCAAATCATCAAGCAACCAACCACCACTAGCACCCAGAATCCCAGATAAGAACCGCCATGCATCGGTTCACATTCGGCTCGATGCAAAACATGTCGATGCTCGCTTCGGCATGCCGACGGCCGGCTACGGCCGTGGCCCTGCGCACGACGGTGTCTCCTTCCCTCCGCGCCTATAGCAACGGCAACACGTCATCCCCGAAAGCCGCCGAAGAGTCCAGCGCGACCAGCGGCGGATCCCGCAGTAAAGAAGCGGCCGAAACGGGATCTAGCCCAACAGCCGGCGTCATCCCAGACCAACTCGCTGACGGCGACGCCCGCGGTAGGACAGGAGGCGGGCCCCCCTTGGAGAGCTCTCGGAATGCCCCGCCTCGACCCAAGATCAGCAACGCCAGCGTGCCAGGGGAGCGCGCCAAATTGACGCCCGAACAGCAGGCCGAGGTGGACGAGCATAATCGGGAGTTTGAGCAGAAGCATGGCAAAGCAGACCCGGCTGGGGATGACAAGGTTGATAAGAGCTTCTGGAGCGGCAAGGGATCGAGGTACAACAAGGACTAATTAGCGGAGACACCTTCTAGATGCATAAGATAACGCGTTGCATGTTTGACGAGCGAGCGGAGCCCAAGTTCTTGCCTAGGGCCGTGGGTGAATCCTGCTGCTTAGTTGGGGTTTACTACCGTATTTGTTTCCGAGTTCAAACCGGTTGTGTTGGTATGATGTTGGAAATATCAAAGTTGAGGTTGAATTAGCTGCCGCGAACACGACTGGAAAACGAGGCGCATCATGTGAACTTTTCCAGAATTGATGACTCTTATTATTTCACGCTCTCCTTTAACTTCCTCTCATCGTTTTCTTTTGTCTCTCGGGAGATAGTTACTACTCCCGTGGATGCCTCGATGCTAATAACGGAGCAACTTCAGGCCGCAGGCCGCAGGCGGCGCGGTCCGGGCCTTAACCCCCCTAGCGTTGTTGTGCGGGGTCTTGGACGGTCCCAGCAAAGACAATGACGCATGTGCCAGATCTTGACCAGATCCGGCGTTCTTATGAGCACCCGCTCCAAGTGGCAGTACCTGACCTATCACTACCCAAACAACCACAACTCAAGTGGCCCCTGGCGGCAACCTCTAAAATGGCTGCTGACCTCCATCTCCCGCACCAGCTCGCAGCAGCATACAAGACGCTCACCGCCGCTTGTCATTGCAAGTCGGCCAACTTCACCGTCACGGTCCCAACCTCGGCGCTGCCCCTACCCGTCCACCTCTGTTCTTGTAGTATTTGTCGACAGACTCATGGAACCTTCTGCTGTTTCCACGCATCCCTGCCCAAGGGCGTCGAGCCCGAGTTTGTTTCGCCCTCCTCGATGGAGTCGTCTCTCACCGGGTACACTCACTCGGCCCAAGCCGCGTCAGAGCGTTTCTTCTGCGCCACCTGCGGCTGCCACATCGGCGACAGAGACCTCAAGCCTGACCCAGACACGGGCAAACCCGAGTGGCGCGTCGCAACATCCATCTTCACCACCCACGACGAAGAGACCTTCCAGATCCGCTCCCACTGCTTCACCGATCCTGCCCTAGAACCAAACCTCTCCACCTGGCTGCCCACCATCAACTCCCGCGCAATCCACGTCTGGAATCCTTCCCCCTCCGACCCTCACTTCCCCTTGGCCGCCTCCCCTCCAACCAAACCAGACCTCGCCGGAGACACCAGCGTCCTCCCGGCGCAATGCCACTGCGCCGGCGTGCGATTCACCATCGCCCGCCCGTCCAAGGAAGAAGCGGCAGACCCCTTCATCTCGCGCTACCTCAAGTCGAGCCCTACGCCGTCCAAAACCGACGGCCCCTCGGACCGAGCCACAGGCTCGACCACGCTCAAGCGCGTGGCCTGCATCTGCCTGTGCAGGGACTGCCGCCTCGTGACGGGCGCGCACGCCGTGCCCTGGACGTTTGTCCCGCTGGCGTGTATCCAGCCGCCGATCTGCGTGGAGCAGTTTGACGGGGGGTTCGGCACGCTGAAGATGTACCGCTCGTCGGACAAGGTGCGGCGAGCGTTTTGTGGGGTCTGCGGCGCGACGGTGTTTTTTGCGCTGGACGACGAGGAGAGGCTGCCGGGCGGCGAGGGGGGGGAGAAGAAGAGGATTGTGGATGTTGCCGTGGGGATTTTGAGGGATTGGGAGGGTAAGGTTGCGGTGGAGGAATGGGTTACCTGGCGGACGGGCGGGTTGGACTGGCTGGAGAGGGGGAGGGAGTTTGATGAGGGGTTTGCGGAGGCGCTGGCGAAGGGGTTGGGAGAGTGGGGTGAGAAGAGGCATGGGGAGAGGATGGCGTTTAATATTCCGCAGGACTGAAGGAAAGCCGGTCGGCTATGTATATAAATAGCGGGTCTCTGCTGGGAAGGGGCGAGGAAATAATTATTATTTCGGCAGAGGTCTATCAAGCTGGTATCTAGGTAATTTTCCAGCCATTGCCGTAACTCGTTGTCATCGTCGCTCGTTTCCACATCATGGACTTTCAGGCCGTCGATATCATTATCCGGCCGCCCAACCCGCCGGCACCTGTTCCCTCCTTCCCTCCTCCGTTCACCATCATCATCACCCTGTCCAATCCTAACCAGCTCTCGAACCGCTATGCCTTTCGGGCGCTAAGCCGTCTGTGATAGTTGCGTGGGACCCTATCTCATCCGAGTCCTCATCCTGTCCGTCGTTGCCGCTAATGTTGCTCCGACTATCCCACCGCCGCTCTGGTTCCGGAGGGCGACTGGTAACATGTCCCTCATCATACGGTGGCGGCGGGTCAAGGGCCCTCGAGGTCGGCACGGCAGTGGCCGAAGTGATATCCTCCTTCATCGCAAATTCTTCCATTCTTGCTTGCCGTCGGCGGCGGTTGAAGTAGACAAAAAGTCCGATTATGACGGCAAAGAAGACGAGGACAGAGATGGCGATGGCTGCAATGATGCCCGGTGAGAGGCCGTCGCTTTCGTCTTGGGTGTCCTTGCCGGTTTGGAAGCGTCCCGAGTCGTCGTCATCATCGTACTCTGGCTGATGGAACGGTGGAAAGGGCGGGGAAGTGTTCAAGTCGATTGTCTCCCGGGTTTGTATTGTGCGGGTAATGACATTTACTGCGAGAGAAAGAGCAGGCATGGCGGGCGGTTCTGTGTGTTTTTGCGCGCAGAATTGGGTCCGTAATCCAGCAGAAATACAAGCGAGAACCAAGTGTAACAAGATGCAGCAGCAGAGGGCGCTGGGCTACTGATATAAGCGTTACCTGGGGCCTGTTGGTGAGACAATGTCTAATTGCTTCGGCTCGTCCCGATGCCCGAAAACACGACCCAACCCCATGCTTTCCGTTATTTCCGAAGCTGATTGCCCGCATCAACCTCGAAGATGGCTGTGATACGCCACAATCACCCGTAGACGCCGGGAACCCGTCTGCAGAGCCAAGAGTCACCGGAAACCCTCCACTTGGCCTGTCCGCAGCAAATGGGAAGGTTATGTGTCGTGTTCGGGGACAGCCATTGGCGCGACTCTCCTGTTGTGTACCGTCCCCTGAAACGTCGTCCCGAAGGGGATGTAAGACTGTGGTGTGACAACACTCCGCCAGGCCGCTGAAGATTTGCAGAGTGTTACATTGTGCTACACGCTGAGCCACAGGTATACGTAACCCCATGAACACCCCAGCCGCCCTCTCATACCCAGCCCCCGCAATCGGCTCTGCTGAATCTCGGTCAAAGGTAATCCTAGAACAGCTGATAAGATGCATGGAAGACAAGCGGCTGTGGCTCGGTACCTTAGGTCAAGCAGTACTAGCTACCTCGGGGGTAATATTGAGCGGCTCGAGAACGCCTATCAGGCGAGGATATCTCCCGCCCTCGACAACACTAATCCACTGCCTAAATTAGCTCCAAATACCACCCACGAGAAATCAGCTTTGAGCGACTGGTTATTTGACTTCTACATCCCACCGGGGGCAGTGTTCTTGCATTTTGGCAGCATAAACCTTGTGCAGCTGCGTCTGCTTGTATGTACTTCAATCAGTGTTCTCAGTAGAGATCCGTCTTACCCTCGTCGTCCAGCTCGTCGGCCCTCTTGCTGTGGCTGCTCTTCTCATGTCGACCCAAAAGTATATTTGGCGTGCCCGTGGCTACGCAAAACGGTTGCATGAGACGGCCTCTCAGGCTCTCAGCCAAGCACTGCCGTCATCTTTGCGATCTCCTCGTCAGACATTCCGCAAAGCGAGATATCGCTGTGCTAAAGAACAGCCCGCTCGATTAGACGGTTAAACTTTGCCAGGGTGGAAATATCGTGGGCAGCAGAGCCGTCAACCTGTCACTAAACCAGCAGTCATTGTAAACTGCAGTCGTTATACCAGACCATCTAAGGTATGGGGCCATACCTGGCGTTATATCAAAGATCATGGGAATAACGAAGATGAAACAACGAAGATGATATTACAAGTTGTTTGGGAGGGGCCGCTTTGGTCATTCTCTCTGGCGACCTGTCTGGCGCTGACTAGGTTCTTCATTCCCGTCGCATATTCTGACCACCAGTGGGTGTGGTCTCCAACTCTCCTCATCTCGAAGTGCGGTCCCCCCAGTGAACGACATGCTGGTCCCCTTTGCGCCAAGCGTGCTTATTGGCCTTGTTCCATTGAGCATTGCGGAGCGCGTCGGCCTGAACTCTGAAGGCAGGTTTGCTCAGCACAACGAACCGTTCTCCATACTCTTTTAACACGCCCTCGACGACGCTGCGAGATGCGCCGAGGTCCGCTTCAGCATCTGCCTCTGCCTCATTGCCGAGCGTTGCGTCTCTCCACTTTTTCTTCCACTCCTCGACCGCCTGAGTTGCTTCGATGCTCTGCGGCTGCACGTTGCGGGCGACTAGGTAGAATGACGACCGGCTCGCATGACCCTTTGTCGGTTTGAAAAGCTGCACCTCTGCAAACCTGCTAAAAGTGTGAATGAGCGTGAGCGAATGCCACGCATCAGCCCGATGCATCACCAGCACGAGTGTTCCGCCGCGACGAACGCGTTGCAGGCCAAGCACCACCTGGCTAGTCTGTAGTCGGGTCGTCTCACAACCCTGACGGTAGTGAGCGCGCTTGTGCATGCGAAGCACCGTGCCTCCGCAGAAGACGAGGTCGAATTCTTCGCCGCAAAACGGGCGGTCGGGCAGGAACCGACCGGCGTCGGGGTGCGTGGCGGGGACCTCGGTGTGGATGTCGACTCCCATCTCGGTGGCAAGCATGGTAATATCGAGGAACTCGATGGTGATGCGAGGGTCTTTCTTCCAGTTTGGCAAGCGAACTTCGTGGCCTCCCATATTGTCTGGAAGGCTGATTCCGCGGACATAGACCTCCCGATTGTGCTTCAAGGCGGCCGTTGTGAAGCCGCCAGGGGCTAGACACAGATCGAGGACGGCCAGCTCGCCGGTTTTCGGAGGCGAAAAAGATATGGCGCCAGTGGCCGTGTTGAGCTCGTCGCCAATTCTGCAAGTCATGTTGTAGAACCCATTCTTCGCCGTGTCTGAGGGGAAGTCGGCTTGCTGTCTCTGCGCACTGAAGTGCTTATCGGCAGCCGTGTTCTCCCAACCCTGTGTAAAACCCGTGTTAAACACTGCCAGGACCTGCGTTTAAGCTCACCCAATCTAATTGAGGATATGGCGCAATATACCTCTTTCCGTAGGATGGTGAGCTCTCTATACTCGGCTATGCGTTCTGATAGGTATGCCGCGACGATGCTGTTTGGGTTGTCGATGCGGGCTGCTTTCCCAGCCTCATTTGAAGACATGGTGTGAGGAATTGTTTCTGCCAAATTGTCATGTAATCACGTCCGGTTTCAGCGACAAAATGGGTTGGGTTTCCGATTTCGAGAAGGATGGCGGGTTTGATACACAAGTAAGGAGGTGAAACCAGTCTTGCTTGATGAGGAAAAGACAGCTAGTACCAAGTAACGGGGTCTATTTTTCAGGGCAATCATTGATGCCCAACAAGCCCAGCCACAGTCAAATCGAATTGCCGTTTGATGGTGACGGGAACGGCTGCTCGCAGCTGCCAATCTGCCTTGCGACTTCCACCAAGCCTCACTCGCATCGGATCGTTGCGGGGCCAATGTGCTCGACCTTCGGATAGATAAGTAAGGTACCTAGTACATACCTTAGATAGGTAGTACTGTTCTCCAAATTACCAGGTACTCAGCGGCCAGCTGAACCACCCAAGTACTTACTGAGGCCAGAAGTGGCACAACCGCGGGGAACCGAGTTGGCCCTTGTCAAGGCTGGGTCGAGTATCTTTGAGGAAGGGATTAATTGACCTGATCGGAATGGTTGGAAGATGTCATCATAAGTGTCAGCCAACATCCAAACTTCGAAAAGCCCAAGGATGGATGGGTGGAGAAAATTCATGATGACAACGGTCGAAACACAGGAACCTGGTGCTCGGCGGTGTTTGTTGTTCACTAATTAACTGTGCCCAAGACCTGTCCGCCATTGGCCCCCCCCCTCCTCCCCCCCATGATTTTTGACAATCGAGCAAGTGGCTGGCACCAGTCAGGCAGAAATGCATCCGGTAGTGTAACTCCAAATAGGTATCAACACTGTTTGAAGGCAAGACTTCTCCAGTTGGCCATCACGAAACCACAGCCGCACAGCCCCCACTAATATGTAACACGGTGGGCCACTTCGACTGATAATCGCCGCAGTCATAAATAACCTATAGCTCCGCCTCATCCATATTCCTCACAAACAGCACAAACCACCTCACCGTGTTCACATGATTCAACACGCTCACCCTTTCATTCACTGTGTGAATTGATCCCAAGCCGGCCTCATCGTCGGGATCCAGCCCTGGCGCAAACCGGAAAATATGCTTCGTCAGATCCCAATAATATCTGGTATCCGTATTGCCCGTCATAATCCCTGGCGTGACAACCACCTCCTTCCCATACAGCGCGCGGGTCGTGCCAGCCAGGACCGAATACGGGCTCTTGACAGCGCCATCCGCCGGCGTCACGGGCGCTACCTCGAGCTCGTAGGTGGAAGCCGATAGGATGACAGACGAGGGCTCCTCCTTTCCGTCAAAGGCGTGCAGGGTGAGGTTATGTTTCTTGGCGACTTCGCCGGCGAGAGAGGCCAGCCGGTCCTTGACGACGTTCGTCGTCTCGCCGATGTTGATGCGGTGGTTGACGACTACCGCGGCACGCTCGGGCAGGGCGTTGAATTTGATGCCGCCCGAGATGAAGTCGACTGCTTGCGAGGTTTGCATGAGATACTTGATTTCGGGGCCCTGCTTGCCCGCTTCGATGGCGAGATGGTCGGGTTTGGCTTTGCAGGTGTTGTGGGATGGGCGACGACCGAGCAGCTTCTTGAGTTTCTTGGGGAACTCAGGCGAGTATGCGGCGCCACATTGGAGTTGGGTGTAGTAGGGGTTCGAGTCGACAAGACGAGGGCGATATTGCTCGGACTCGATCTTGGTGATGAGTTCGCTGAGGACCCCAATGCTAGTGTGATCTGAGGGAATCGAGGAGTGGCCTCCTGGCATCCGAACCGTGATGTGCACATCGATGGCGCCTTTCTCGGCAGTGCCGGGCTTTGCAAACAGCGTTCCCCAGGCTTGTTCGAACCCGCTGCCCTCGTCAACAATCACGGCAATGCCGTCTTTCCCATAGCGTTTCTCAATAAAGTCTGAGAGGCTCGACGCTCCTCGCATGCCGGAGCACTCTTCGTCGAAGCCAAATGACAAGAGGATGGTCCGCTTAGGCTCGAAGTTGGCTTCAAGGAGCAACTCAAGTGTTTCCATTATAGCAATTAGCTGGTTCTTGCAGTCACTAGCCCCCCGGCCCCAAATGTATTTGCCGTCATATTCTCCACTCCAAGGGGGGTATTTCCACGAGCTGATCGTCTCGGGCGGGACTGGCACCGTGTCCTGGTGAGCCATAAGTAGAGTCGGCTTCAGCGACTGGTCACTGCCCTCCCATGTGTACAGCAGACCATGGGTGTTGATTTTCTCCACTAATAGCTTCTTGTGGATACGGGGGAATGTCTCCTTGAGAAAGTCATGAAATTTGTAAAAGACGTCCCATCTTGGATCCTCGCCGATAGCTCCGAGATCGTCGAACGACTCGGTTTTGACCTGGACAGCGGCAGAGAGACGACGAATGCTGGCATTCCTGAAAGCACTGCTCGTGATGTGATCGTACACTTCATCGAGATCCGTGTCTTTACTAGGGAGGAGAGGATCAGGCTGGGCGCACCCGGATTTGAAGCCGTCTTCTCGTTCTACCGAACCTGGTAAGAACCGCGCAGCATGGAAGAAGTTGGTATGCGAGAAACAGAAGGTGATCAAAAACAAAATCAAGGCGGTGAAGGTAAGAAATACACTTTTAGTATGTAGGCGTAATGACGTCCGGCTCCCCCCGCGAGCGGCCGCTTCGAGCGGCAGGACCGGCGCGGTTGCTGACTTCATTTTAGATGATGTTTGCGACGTTTTGACAAAGAGAAGTTTGTTGTGGTGTTGAGGAGGGGCAGCTGGTAAGCTGACGCAATTGCACGCGTCCACTGCTGTGGAGCAGTGGGTGTGCCGAGGCCAGAGCCGCGGAGCCGTCGACCTGCTCTTTTGGGATGAGTCGCAAAAACAGCTTCTTGCTACGACCATTACGTAACTTAGCTTGTCGGTTTTGAGTCGCTGGAAAATTCGGAACCATCAAGTTCTCTTTTTTCTTCCCCATAGGTCGTTGCTATCGTGGGAATCGATTGGCCGTATTAGCATGAGTGCTTCAGTACATACCAGCGCCATGTCCAAGCTGCAGGTCCTCGCCCGCCGCTGCCCTGTCATGGGCAAGGCCATGGCCGTCCACCCAGGCAACCAGCCGCTAATTATATCGGTACATCGGTTGAAACCGAGTTGAACAGTTACGTTATTGCGAGTTTGCATTGCTAAATTGCACACTCTACCCTTAAACTGTCTCGATCTCCCAGGGTGAGAGACGAAGAACGTCGATGAAGGTGTCCTGGTTGCACATCAGAGGAAAACAATCTCACCTTGCCCTTCGACGGACCGGGGTATTCGTGGGCACCCCAATTGCCAATTCTCACTGCCCCCTTCTCACCCTCAGGGCCATATCTTATAAGCGAGAACGAACAGTAGGTGTCTGAGGCCTATCAATTACACAGTCTTGCCGTTCTTGCATTGTAACCTGGACATTCCTTTCTGAGGAGCTTATAGCATGAACCCAGGCATTCTATTCTTACGCTGGTAGTGCGACAAAGACTGATGTTGTGGCCACCAGTGGACCACATTTACGCAGAACGAGCGAGTCTTATGAAAAGCGACACAACCAAACAGACACGTTGGCTCTTACATTAGGCTACGTGCAGAAGGGAAGTTCGGATTGAGCGCTCTGTACCAACATCACTCCATAGCAGAACTCCAATTCGAACAATCTGGATGGGGCGCCCGGTTGCCAAGTTCCCAGCCCGTGACACTGAATCTATCATCAGCTCAAACGGTGGGCCTGGTCGTGACTTGCGGGTATCCGATAGAGAATGCAAATTACTTTACCAATGACGCATTATTCTGTTTCGTCCACCGCCTGCGTGATGCTCCACTCCATCAAATAATGCTTCTGATTTGGAACCGAAGGCAGCCTAGAATTTTTGGCGCGCCGCGTTTTTTTGTCTGATCGGAAGATGGGGTCGCAAGGGATGGGTAGGAAAGTGGAACTTGTTGGCGTCAACGGAACTGGGCAAATGTAGCACACGTAGCGGGCCTTGACGTTGGACGCCGAGTTGTGCTCAGTGATGAGGACCGGAAATGCGTGGGAATACCAGCGATTCCCTCTGTCGCGGAGCAATGGCTGGATGAAGTTATTGCTGGCTCATAGGTCGCAAAGCCCATCGTCGGTGGATATCCGAACACAGAGCAAACACTCCACATAACGTTATTAATAGTTGAGGCACATGTGGGCGCCGACAAGTTGCAAGTCGTCGGCCCGCCTCCCGCGAGACTCCACCACTAACGTTGGTCTGCAAAGTTGTATCGGGACGTTTGCTGCCTCGCCACCAACCCTCTTCCGGGTGGTAGCGCGGACTGTTGGCCATTAGCGTCGGAGGTTAGTGGACTCGGTAGGGCTGGGGGTCATCTGCCTGAAAAGCAAGTCGCAGTGTCTGAGCGACGAGCCGGACTGCCGATCGAGAGAGGGAGTTGAAGGAGCGAAACCACAAGGGACTTGTTGAACTCGGAAAGCGAAGTTAAAATTGGGCTTCAGCGCTGCCAGCCAATCGTTTGTCAACTCTGTTCCGCTGTGTGGAGAAGCTTCCCGCCTGCATGGCGTTTGGGGAAGGGGTGGGCAGGTTGGTTCCCCGCGTTGGCGCGGCCGATCTACATAGCAGGTGAGCGCTAACCCCGGACGGGCTTCCCAATAAATGGGTGGAAATTTCGCCTGAGACGCTGCGTGACGGCGAGGCTCATCTTTCCCCGGTTCGCGCGTGACCACATGTGGAAATGACCGTGTCTGGCCTCTGGTTCGATGCTGCCTTCCTGAGCAATGAGGAACAAAAGCGGCCGTCGTCGCACTGATCTCGGAGGATGATGGTGTTCTCACTCACTGCTCTCTTCTTTGACCGGCGGCACCCGCGACAAATCGTCAGCTCGTTTCACAGCGCGACATCTGTCTAATTACATCTATATCATCTCACTTTACATGGGAGATCTATTCTTTCCATCACTGTCCTCGGCAAATCCTGGTCTTTCCCGCTTCGTTTTTCATCTCCATCCACAACCACTCGACAAACGAAGATATGGCTGGCTGTCTTAAAGCCATTTGTTTCTGGAAGAAGAGGAGCGGCAGAGCGGAACCCGCTGTTATTAGCACAGACGAAAAATCTCACACCCCTCATCTCGAAAGCGTTCCTCGCAACCCAGAGAAACCCCCTCTCGATGTACAGCACACCCATGTCTCGCCCACGTCCAGGGGTGTTCCGATCCGCTCCGCTGTCAATCCGGTATATTCGGCCTACTCTACCCCAGCAGACACCAGATGGGCTGACTCAGCAACGTCAACAAAGACGCCAAGCTCATTCAGTGATGAGGCTAAGCTGAAAGACGAGGGGGTCATCGATTCTGAGGAGGCGACTCGGCGGAAGAAGGCTGAGCAAGAGGAACAGGAGCGGCTGGATTTCTTCCAGATGATGTGATTGCTCAAGGGCGTCAGCGATGTGCATCTGAACTCGCCCGCTGACTAGTTGCCGCCTCGTGGGCTTGCCCTGATCATTTCGGTCAATGCGCCGGACAGGGGCCCGGCATTGATTACCTGGCAACATGGAGAGTGGCGACCTTATTCCTGCGCCGTCTCATGCTCTCTAGCACGGCTCACGGTCGTACTGACACGGACGGATTGGCCGTGGGCGAAAAGGCCTCAGTCGCGCTGCTGTTAGCCATCGTTGCGGCGGACGCGGAGGCGGAGGCGGAGCCGACTCATTCAGGTGATGAGAGAACTTCCAGCGCCACGATAGTACGATCGGCTCCGGTCGGGAACATGACCATGGAGTGCGCGTAACTGGCACTGGGATTCGGAGACACCTCAAGTGCCTTAGCTTCGGCAGGGTACAGAAGCCCGTGGGCGGTAGAAGACATAACCTGGCTCGGACGGAAAGAGCGCGACGGGATCATCTGGCATCAGACCGGGAGGGAATGCCAACGGGAGCCCTGACGGGAATGCGACCAGAGCTCATTGTAAAGCTGGCACAAACACCTTAGTTGGAGATAGCGCTCTTTGCCGGCATGGCGGTCTGGAATGACGGAATTCTCTGAGCGGGAGCCTTCAGTCGGTGTCATGTAGCGTGGTGTATCTACTGTTCGGCCAGGGGCCTGTACCAGCTAGTTTAGATAATCAGTAGAGGTATGGATATATTTGCTGCCAGTGCCAGTATGAAAAGAGCACTCCCGGTTCTTGACCAATGACTTAAGAGAGCTGTTGGCTCGTTGCCCAAACTGCTAGGAGACTTTATATACACGTTTCGCATAGTACAGTCGATTGGTTTCGTACTCTATGTCTAACGGAGGCGGGTTGTCCAAGTTCTCGCGCCGTGCCTCAGGCCCCGTCGTGACGGATAAACCAGCCTTCTTCCTCTTTGGAATCACTTCCCTTGCCCACTCCTCGAAAGTCTTTGCGTCATCACGACGGCCCGACCATTTTTCTGATTGGGGCCGCGGCCCGTCTCCTATGACCTCCGATAGCCTGAGCCCTAAGTCATAGCGAGATTGGAGCTCGCCTCTTCGATGTAGCCATATCTGACCCACCCTCTCGAACACGTCGGTTTGATCCGGGTTGGATCCAATGATTCGCATAGCGGTCTTGTTCTGTCCTATTCCGCACGGGTTCGCCATGTGGCCATGGACGAAATGCTCAACCGCCACCGCCACCGCCTTCTCGAGAGGTGTCCAGAGTGTGGTGCCGGGGGCAGACTCGCTGGGCATCATGTTGATCAGGAGCCGATCCACCGTGACCGGGAGTTTTGTATTGAACTGGGAGTCTGGGGCGCCGTTGGGGATGCGGCGGAGCAGTACAAGGGGAAGACTGCCCACGAAACTGAGGAAATGCTCGTTGACAACCAAGGCTTTGACTGACGCGGGATCTCCCTCTGCAGCAATCCTGAACTGCATGTGGACAGTATCGAGATGTGCGGCGTAGTTCGGTAAAGACAAAATGCTCGGCCATATTTCGGCACTATCGGGGATTATTGCAATATCGACAAAGCAGGAGGAGAGCGTTTTTGCATCCACCAGCCGCCTCCAAGCCGCGATTGCTTCACCCCGGACCTGCCGACTGACCGAGAGGAGGGCATCGGCAGGGTGCTGAACCCGCCCACCAAATGGCCATTTGATGAGACGACTTCCGTCGGCTTCTGCATGGCGAGCTTCTGGGCATTCGGTCTCGTAATCCGGAGCGGGCGCCAGTACCATGAGAACCAGATCGTAGATGCTGTCTCGCACCTCCCTTGGTAGTGAAAGCAGACTATTTGTGACCATTTCGTCGTATCTCCTTGGTGGATGAATGCACGCAATCTGACGATTCGAGTGATAAAGTCAGGTTGAACGGAGTGGCAGATGGGTGTGTGATGGTGGTGGGGGATGACCCATGAGCACTCATCAAGGGCTGCAGTCCAATAGTCACGTGCGGTATCGCACATTTCGTCTTGCCATTGGCTTGACCATTGATGTAATCCTAGAGGATCGGGAAGGAGTCGGCCCATGCGCACATTTCCCGGGGTACGGGACACAGCATGTCGGCTCTGACATCTCTTCAACCCCCTGGAGGGAGGGTAGGTTGATGGCACACACCCAACGTGTGATCAGATCGATAGAATACCTATGAATGCAAGAAGAAAGTAAACCAAACAGACACCGGAAATGGGGGACCGAGATGTCATTGTGTCATTGTGTCATGGAACCATGTCATCAAGGAGTTTAGGACGTCCACCTCACTAGTGGGCGGAAAGAGAAAGACCGCTGACCGGAAAACTTCCCGCGCATCTCGAATAAACTAGAGGGGACTCTAGATTACAGAAGGCAATGATCTTGCGAGTCTTTTAAGGTGCTGAAGCTGTCCCTCGGCCCAACACCGCCTGTAGGTGCCAAGGAATGGTTGCCCGGTGGCTGGGAAATACTGGCTGGGATGGGCTGCGCGGTGTAGCGAAGTCTCGGCAGCAACGGCAACATTGAATACTGGAAGAGTAGAAAGCTCATTGGTCAATTACAGGTGTCCTGGGGCCAACAACAACGGTGTTGTCAACTATTAGGTGGCAGGTGGTGGATGCGAGCGTCTCCATTCATGGCAGTGGGAGATGAGGCTGTTGTGCGGATACTATGTTCGGACGTGTCAGGAGGTTTCAACGTACAGAAACGTCAGCTGACGAGTGGTTTGGGGGCCTGGCTCAGTTCCACAAAGGCGAGAAAATAGGAGTGGTTGAAGGGTGAGCCGGTGAGGCGGTGTGGTGAGGCGAGCGGAAAGTGTCAGCCTCGGCTGGGCACGGGCGCGGGCTGGAACCGAGACTCGGAAACCTCGAGGATCGGGATCGAGAAAGATCGGAGCTTCATGCAAGGACTCGAGGCCGACGTGGCAGGGAGGCGAAATTGACTGCTCAGATTCGGAAACGGATGGCGGAAGCCTTTTTCGGCTCGGGGGGGGGGGGGGAAGGGGCAGGCAATTCAGGCTGCGACGGCTCAGCTGCCCGCTCTTGTCAATTGGCAAGTCTCGGGAACGATGCCAGTTGGCCATGCGTCCTGTTTGGGCACTGGCGTTGAGCCCAATGCTTGGCTTGAGGCCCGGGCCGGAACGAGACGCGGTTGGGCGGAGCCCGTTCAAGGTCGCTCGGAAAACGGTCAGACCCAGTTCACCGGCGCCGGTGGCCGGGCGCTTGATAGGTGATACGCGGTGGAGCGTCTGGGTTGCCAGCGCCGGCCATTCAGGGGTGGGGTGGCTTGATGCAGGGCGAAGGGGGGCGATGGCGCGCCATCTTCTCACTTTGACAACATCGCCATCGCCGGCATGATGGCTGGCATCACTCGACCAGACGACCCTGCAAACCACAGACCGGGGAGCTTTCCCCTGCTTGGTCCGATGCTGGCGCTGCAAGTTTGTGGGGTCAGACAGGCCCCGGGAGCTATCGAAGCGGGCCCAATCAAGGCTAAGTGAACCCCTGCGGCCGAGTGCTGGCATCGGATGCTGCCACGTCAAGAGCCTCGATGGAGCCCCATCAACGACAACCAAGCGGCCCAAGCCTGTTTCGAGCCCGGAGGCTGCAGATTGGCGAGGCGGTTTTTGCACACGACCGAGATGAGATGGGGTCTGATGGATAGACCAACGAGCAGGAATAGCGGTCGAACAATGCCGGAACCTCCCTCTCTCCACTCTCCTTGGCTGGCCCAGTGGCCTCCTCCCTCCCCCCCCCCCCTCCTCCTCCCCAGGGGAAGGCTGCAGACGCGTGGTTGGACGTTGGGCTCCATTGATGCTGCCACATCTGGCATGCTGTGAATGGGCCAGCCAGGCCGGCGGGGTCCATCAGACGAACCACTCAATGCACTCTGCAGCGGCTTCGAGCCCAATTGACACCCACAATTTGACAATTTGGCGGCATTGCGGACATGAGAGACTGGGCACCGCGGCAGTCTGGTGATCTGTTGTTGTTCAGTGATTGCCTGCGTGGATGCGTGGTGACTCAATGCCAGCCACCCCAGATGTCGGCTTGCTTCAGCCTCCCCTCTCCCTCCCCCCCGTCGTCAGTCTGGATGCCTGCATCAGTGCCGCCTCAGGCAAGAAGGACCACACGGGGCCAGGGCTTTGTTCAACTCGGTTCCGGTATATAGCCAACCGAGTGTCGTCCAATTCCACCCGCCGCACAACATCCCCATCCAGCAACTCGCTTCAAGATTGGACGCCAGACCATCGTGGACCCACGATAGCGTTCATCCATCCATACACTTGACCGACAGAGCATCATTGGCTCTCTCTCCCTTACATCTTTCTCTTCTCGCTGACCCCGTTGCGTTTTCGGAGGACTTCGAACAAACTGGCTACCGCCAAGGGCCGCAGTTCCCCCTATTCCCCTTCCTACAGCACCGGCACCAGACCACCCCCGGCCCCATCCGCCTCCAAACCAAAGATGGGTTCTCACATCGACGCCGACCCGACTCAGGCGGTTGACGGCCTGGTCCGCGCCATTCGCGACCTGACGTCGGATCCCAACTACAAGCTCGTGGCCGACGTCTTCAGCGAGTTCCTGTACGTCAAGGAGCAGAACAACAAGCTCTCCAGCTCGCATCAGGTCGTGCTAGAGGAGTACCGGAAATTCCGGAATGAGCTCGAGGACCAGAAGGGTGAGCTCGTCAACGAGAAGAAGGACCTCGAACTGCTGGTCCAGGAGAAGGTCCAGGAGATTATCCAGCTCAGCGCTACCAGGACAAGGTTAGAGGGCGACCTCGAGGACACACAAAAGACCCTTGAAGAGACGAGGAATAACGCCGCCGAGGCTGCTGCGACGGCAGCCCAGGAGTATGCGGATCTCCAGGCCCACACCTCCAAAGAATACGCGGACCTCCAAGAGCACACTGCCAAGGAGTACGCCGACCTCAAGGAGCTGACCGCGAAGGAGTATGCCGACCTCGAGGACACCACGTCCAAGGCATATGCCGATCTGCAAGAGCTTACTGCCAAGGAGTATGCAGACCTCGAAGCGGCCAAGGCCGCGGTGGAAGAGGAGAAGAGGCTCGGCGAGGAGGCTGCTGCCGCCGCTGCTGCTCAGGCGGCCGACGAGATTGCAGTGCTGACCGAGGCAAAGACGGGTCTGGAGGAGGTCAAGGCCAACAACGAGGCCGAGATCGAGTCGCTCAAGGGTAATGTGGCCGACTTGGAGACGGCCAAGGCGGGTCTGGAGCAGGTGAAGGCGGACAACGAAGCCGAGATCGCCTTGTTGAAGGAAAGGATCGCGACGCTGGAGGACGAGAAGCAGAAGCTCGAGGAGGAGCTCGAGGCTGCGAGGAGAGAGATTGACTCCCTCAACGAGACCATCGTCCAGAAGAACAACGAGATTGAGAGCCTGCAGGAGTCACTGCGGGCGGCCGAGGAGCAGATCGCCTCGCTGCAGCAGACGGTGGAGGACAGGAACGCCGAGATCGAGGACCTACACGGCAAGCTCACAGCCGAGGGTGAGCGGGCGAACAAGGCCGAGGACCACGGCCGAAATCTCCAATCACAGCTGGACGAGACCACACAGAACCTTCACGTCACAGCCGGCAAGCTCACCGACCTCGAACAGTACCGCATTGTCCTGAATAGCGACAACGACGACACCTAGTAAGTCTTTGCAAAAACCCCGCCCGCCCTCGCAGTATCCCTTCCCCCCTTCAAAGCAGCGCGCGCCCTAACCAAAAGCCCACAGCGTCACCGTCCTTGACAAGATCTGGACCACCATCGTGACTCTGGTCGAGGGTACGTTCCGCCCGGACATCGACGAGCAGATCCTGCAGGACCCGTCCTGCTGGACCAACCTACGCAACTCGCCATACCTCAAGCACGCGACCCAGCTCCAGATCCCGCTCCCGCAATCCAACACCTCGGCGGCCAAGGGCATGCGCATCAGCGCCGTGCTGGCGGTCCTCTCGCGCGCCATGCACAAGCACCTCTTCCGGCCCGTGTACCTCCTCGACGACGACGACGAGAACCTGGTCAAGTTTCTCCGCGCGCTCGAGGACGAGGACCCGACGCGCGAGGCGCACATGCGCGCCACGCTCATGTCCATGATGCCCGAGCGGCAGGTGGAGCAGGGCGCGCGCCGCGTCAAGATGGTGGTGCGCGAGGTGTCGTGGCTGGTGCAGCACCTGCTCAGCGCGCTGCAGTTTGAGGCCTTCTGCTCCGGGCTGGAGACGGCGTGCCGGCTGGCCTGCGAGCAGTGGAAGCGCATCCAGCTGGCGCACATGAAGATCGAGCCCTACTTTGGTCCCCCCTACGACGACTTTGACTGGCAGGTGCTGGAGCTGCCCGAGTTTGCCGAGGCGGCCGAGCGGGATGCCGGCCTGCCGCACACGCGGGACGACTCGGACGACGTTATCGTCGACGACAGGCTCGAGACGATCGAGGCGGGCGAGGCGCCGTCCGAGAGCGCCGGCGGTGCCGCCGACGCCGCGGACAACCACAGCGGCTTCCACGATGCGGCCTCGCACAACCCCGACGACGAGATGATGGAGGGCGAGATCGACCCCGACGAGATCCTCCTTGTCGTCTGGCCCAGCATGTGCGCCGTCGAGAGCGGCGAGCTCATGTCCATCACCCAGGGGCTGGTCATCTCCAAGGAGCAGGCCCGCCCGGCGCTCGAGGAGCAGCGCTCGCGGTCCAGGCTCATCCCGCGCCCCGGTTCGAGGCGCGCCCGCACGCTGTCGATGCCCGGCCAGAGCAGGGGGAGCAGCCCGACGAGGGGCAAGCCGGCCCATTTCCTTTCGCAGTCGCAGACGGCGTCCGAGATCGCCATGGACGGCCCGGACGATATGTAATGCAAAGGCAGTTGCGGAAATCCGATGTACTTTCAACGACTTATGACCGGGAACCGGGAGGAGCGTGTAACCAGCAACAGCCCGTGATCCTTTCCTTGCATGGAGTTTTCTCGTGGAGTTTTCTGTCGCTTTCTCTGTCGCTTTCTCTGTCTGTTCTCATGCGCCGTGGCCCTGGGTGGGATGGGCTGGGACGGGCCATGGCGTGCACAAAAAGTTTTCCTTTCGTCCAAGGTGTACAGATTGACGTGGTTGGTTGGCGACCTAGACTTTCTTTTTGCATGTTACGCATGTTTCGCATTTCTTTTGTCAACATCGCATGGGCGGCAGGCAGGTATGCATTGCGTCTGGGAGCACGGGAAGCACGGGTAGCATTACGGGCGCATGTGTATCCTTAGGATGATGGATGGATCGGTGGCCAACAGGCCGGGTTGGGCAAAGGGTTGGGTGACTGGTGCTAGCGGCAGTAATACAGGGAGATTGATCTTAATAGAAACACCAAGGCACCAAAGTTACATAACTGTTGAGTGGAGCATCCGGCTGTTCCTGTGGTTCAATGTGATTTGTGACATGGAGTTTGACCCAACTTGAAAGTGTGCACGTCAGCCCAAGCGATACAGTCTGTTGACCTCCATGTCTTTCCTAGGGGCTGCATTTCCCCTGGTTCAGGTTTCCCCTAGTCCTCGACACGATGGACTGCAGCTCCCGGTCGTAGGGATTGCCCGGCTCCATGCCGGGAGGGTACAGCGGTCCGTACAGCATCCACGCCGAGAGCGGCCGGATGGTGCCGTGAACGCTGGCATTCGCTGCCAGACTGGTGTCCTGCCCGGCCCTGGCGAGTGCTGCCGCATACCCTTCGGGCGGTCCGCTGACCATGCGCTTTCCCAAAGTACCGGCGGCAACGTACGCGGGGAACTTTTCCATGCCTCCAAAGTCCCGCATGGTAAAGGGTGCTTTGGCGTAGCCAACCGGAAGCTTCTGGACATCGTGCCATGTGTAGTTCACCCCATCCATAGCCAGCACAGCACGCCCACCGCCGGCGACACTCCCCCTGAGCCCGTCCAACCGACGGCCTTCGGTGCCCCAGAATAAGAAGCCAGTAATCCAGCCAGACAGCTCCAGCGGCGTCGCTCCGCACATGCCAGAATACGTCGCAAACACGATTTGGGACCAGAAGTCTCGGATCTCGTCCGAGTCAGGTTCGTCAAAGCTCCTCACAAACCTCTTGAGAATCGGCGTCAGCCTCGCCTTATACACCTCCGGCTCCTGTCCGAACTCGACCAGCCGGTCCAGCCTGGCCAACAACTTTTCCCAGTCCTTCTTCTCGCCCAGCAACGTCACGCTCGGCAGCCCGCAGATAATCCCGCCCTCATACCTAAAGTACGCCTTCATGAGGCCCATCATGAGAATATTTGCCGTCATCTGATCATCCATGCTGGTCGTCGAAAAGTCCGGGATGATCCAGTCCCGCAACCAGGGCGTCAGAACCCGCTTCTGGATCTCGTCCTTGAATTGCCATAGCACCCTCGTCCAGGTGGTATCCTCAACATAGATTGTCTCCTGGCCTTGGTGCTTCACAAACAAGTGCCTGACCTTTTCGGCATTGGCTTCCATGTAGAAGTTGAGCTGCGTCAGGATGGTGAACCAGACTTCCTCGGGCCGGATTTCCAGGTGCAGATGCTCGCCCCATGCCTGGATCGCGCCGCGGAGGAAGGAGTCAGCCGAGGGAAATATCTCGGATGCGTTGGCGGTCTCGACGCCGTTTGGCTCGAGCGTGCCGCTGTAGGATGAGAGGAGGACGTTCACGGTGGAGTTGGGAAACTCGGGAGCCGCCGAGTTGCGGAGAATGGAGCCGTAATCTTTTGCGGAAACTGGGGCAGACGTGAGAACGAGGGGTTTGGGTTTGCCGCCGGGGAGGATTACCACGCTCGCGGCAGCCAGACCGGCCAGGCCAAAGGTAAGAAAACGTTTCATCTCGCAGGCAATAAACAGTCAAAGATGGAGTGATTGATGGCGGTGAAAGAAAATAAAAATTTAGAGAGAGAGCCGGTCAAACTAGAATCTAGGGGCTACTGGTACCTTTGACTCCCTATCATCATGGCCCTATTCTCTTCTGCATCCTCCGCATTTCCTTCCTAGGCCCCAAAGCCAAGACTTAGAGTGAGAGCCCGAGGTGGTAGCACATGGCTTGGAGATCGTATTCTCCAGCTGTTGGAAAATTGAAGTCTCTCGGTGATAGGTGACGGCTCTACGCAGACGGACATTTAATCTCCGGCTAAGTACCTTACGCCACTTCATCTAGTAGTCCTATTTTTGGATAAATGGCACCAACCAATTCAACTGAAGAACTCGCTGAACGACGAGCTTTCCGAACTGGGGATTTGTTTCGCGTGGCATTCTTGGCTTGCATTACGACTTGATGGCGTTGGTTACTGTATGTTGCCCAAGCCATCTTAGACTCCAGGCTGACTCTGTAACAAGGGAATGTACGTTAGAGTAGTCAAATAGTATACTTCGTACTGATACGGGCATAGAGTATTTAACCATAAAGAGATTGATGATAATTCTAGTATAAAGAAATAAGATGGCAAATACGCCGATACGTGTTACCACAAGCCAAAGTCGTTACATCCAGCATTTTGTGCAAGACTAAGTTGGGTATGGAAGACTCTGACGTACCGTGAGTCACGTTATCAGTTGGCAATAATGCACGTGGACATAATGCATGAGTGTTGAGTTCTTTCTGCTGTTGAAGACGCCAAATCTCATCGCATTTTCCCCTATTAGCGTGCCTTGACAGGCTGATTGCATCATCAAGCGCAAGCATCTCCCTGGGCGCAGCGGAGCAGGATTGCCTCTCGGACAAGAATAGAGTTGACATGCGGAAACTACAATTTCATTGCCGAGGTAAGGTTGTGTGGTGTTTCGGCACTGGCAGTGGGAGGAGAAGGATCACGCCGAGTTGCCCACACTTGCTGGGTCTTGGCTCGGGGCCACTGTTTTTGGCTGTTTGGCATCCATCCGAACCAGAGCCGAATTCGGAAGCTTCACTTTCACATGTCAAAAATCATAGATACATTTGTCGTGTGGCCTTGGTCTGAATCCACCCCACACAACTTCGTTTCATTACACCTCCCTCCACTCAACCGGCATGCAAACCGAATAACCCCCCATTCTTAGGCTGAGTGGAGCGTGTAGTCGAACTTGATCACTGCTACCAGACATACCATGCTCTCTCGGACGACTGGACGGGGGCCCCAACCCCGTTGTTGGCTAAGCACTTTACCTTAGACGCGCTATCCAGTGGCCCACTAAAATAAGACAGCGAGACCAAGTAAGTACCTATTAGCCACGTCTGAGGCACCGAAGAACCGGCTGGGACCCTACCGTATCAGCCCTATCCCAAACTGCCCACATGCCACGAAGGACCGGGTGTTTTCGACAATGACCCGATCTCCATCCCGAGCCGTTTTCGTCCGCGTATTTCTTGATCTTCACCCCGGATGCTGCTCGGCTGTGGGATATGATTGACTCTTGATGAGAATTCCGATCCGTAACCGGATGGCTGTGTCTCTGCCTGGCTCACGTCCGGCCGAGAGAAACAGCCAAGACAAGAAGGCGTGCGCCTGGCGAGGACTAACATGACGCGGTATAAAACAATGGTCTCCTGGATGCTTGCTCGACCTCCCGTCAACATTGAAGCCTAAAGACAACTGTTTGAGCTGACCCCAATCCGACTGCCATGGCCCACCGCCTCCGAGTCTCGCATACGCTCCCTCGGCTTCAGGGACATGCTGTCGGGCCCCATTCTCGACCTTCATCGCAGTCATCCACGAGAGCAAGGCGTTCCAGTGTCTCACAAATCCGGAGTCGCCTATCCACTACAGCAGCTCTGCCCGTGGCAAGGGAAGAAACCGCCGCGGCTAAGCAGGCGCCGAGTTTGAGCTCACTGCCATTGACCTGGCCACATAAGGGATGGGACGACAAGATAGTGCTCGAGGTGGTTCCCAGCCATCGAAAGCCACGAACTCTGAGTGACCGGGTTGCGTGGCGTGCGATTCGATTGTGCCGGCAAGTAGACACGATCTCTTTTCTTCTACACTGCCACAATCCCTTATCGTGTTTCCAGTGGTGTCCTCTTCCTACATTTCCCTAGCTGATCCCTAAGCAGATGGGGGATGGACTTTCTCACCGGGATGCCCCCGGAGCCGAAGGCCGGCAGAAAGGATCAGAGCATGGCCAAATACAAGCCCATGACGGAATCGCAATGGGTATATTCTGCTCTGTACAAGTCCCCTCTGCATACTCGAGCTGACCTTCGCAAGCTTGTCCGCTTTGTCTTCCTTGAGACGGTCGCAGGCATTCCCGGTGCTGTGGCGGGCGGCTTACGGCACCTGCACTCGATCCGCCGTTTCCAACTTGACCAGGGATGGATCAAGACGCTGCTCGAGGAGTCGTATAACGAGCGCATGCATTTACTGACCTTCTTGGACATGTACAATCCCGGCTGGCTGATGCGGTGCATGGTGTTCGCCACACAGGGCATCTTTTACAATACCATGTTTGTCGGCTACCTAGTGTCTCCGAGGTTCTGCCACAGGTTTGTCGGCTACCTCGAGGACGAGGCAGTGGCGACGTATACCAAGTGCATAGAGGAGATCGACAAGGGCCGGCTGCCACAGTGGACAGATCCGACTTTCAAGATCCCCGAACTGGCTGTCAAGTATTGGAATATGCCCAAAGGCAAGCAGACAATGAGAGACTTGATTCTGTATATTCGGGTATGTCCAATATCACTGTCCGATCGTGAACATGCTGCTGACCTGACCGATGTCCAGGCCGACGAGGCATCACACCGGGGTGTCAACCACACCTTTGCAAATCTAGACCAGACGGACCCCAACCCGTTCATTGAAGAACATTCCAATGCGAGCCATATGCGTCAGGCTGCCACCAAACCAGCGGGACTAGAGCGGGAGGAGGTTCTTCAGAAGTACGCACGTTGACGGAGGAGAGTGAGAGCTACAAAGAAAGAGACCGCGGGACTGCATTGTACATACATTTAGCATTGTAATTGCATGTACGACTTACAACGAAAGGAAAGCGTCTCGACAATCTTTGCAAGGTGCCGATATTGTTGTCTTGGAACGGTGGTTCGTCCCGTATGTCTCACAGAGCTAACCATAACTAAACTTGGCATGAGCAGCAGGAAGCTATGGCTACGGCCAGCAGCGGGGTCGACCAGGGAACAGAGATCTGGGGATGCGGCCCAGCGAGTCGGTGACCTCATCCGCAACCGCCGTTGATACTGTGCCGCAAACGTCTCGCGGGGCCGCAGACCGAAGTCACCGAACCATGGCAGCGGTGGGATGGATCATGGATAGACTGGTCAAATACGTACCGATCTGTGTCGCTGGCAATTGCCCCATCGGCGAGTTCGTCGGCTGCACAGGCACGATCTGACGATCTGCAGATGCGCCTGTGCTTACCCGCATGAGCCCGTTTTTATCTCCCGTACCTTCTGCAATCTGCATTGCATTCTGTTGAGAGATACATTGTGTAAAAGTGAGTTTAAGCGCCTGTCTCACGCTTTGGTCGAGGGGTGCCGCCGGAATGCAACAGCAAGACACCCATCCATTGGCTGGGGGCCGTTGCTTTTGGCGCTGGGCAATGAAAATTGGACCTAGGTCTCGGCAGACGCGGAGTCATTGGAGAAACCCCAATCCTGTTTGGGTTAGCGCTGTGGCTCCCGCAGGGCCCTGGTCGGAGCCAACCCTTGTCTCTTGAACCGAAAAATCCAAACTTTTGCTTGTCCGGCCGGGGAGGGAGAGGGTTGGAAATCGAGAGGCTCCTTCGGCGGAGAATGATAAACAAAATCCTTCAACTTTTTGACATTCTTTCCACCAGCCCAGGCCTTTCATTGGCATTTGCACCCTCGAGCGCTGATGGGTGTCGTCGTCCAGTCCCTGGCCCGATACGGCGAAGTCTTGGGCTCGCTTGCCAAACCCCAGACCTTCCTTGGCCGTTATGAACCAATGGTGGAGCATTGCCCGACCGCTTTTGCCGCAGACCCCGGCCACTCAGGATCGGGCTGTTACATCAACGTCGATCCGACACTGCTGGTTCATCCCTGAAGGGCGATCACACAAAGTCCTTGTCCGCGTGGTTACGAAACCAGGAGAACCTCGTACGACAAACTCGTTCTGCGCTGGCGCGCCCTGAGAAATGCAACATGCTTTCCTGTATCAGCCTCCCCCACGACTCCTTCCATCAAGTTTTACTCCCCAGAACCTGGCCTCTTTCCGCGGTCGGTCGCACCACTCTGCAACCCTGCCCCGGTAGCTGTCCGAAGTTGAACAGCCCCGGGCTTGGCTTCATTGTTCGATGCAATTGGCCAGGCACCCACTTTTGGCATTTCCCATGATGCCCCTCCAGTGGCCTCCACCCAAGAAGACATGCCGTGCATCTTCCGCAGGCCTGGAACGTCAGGTCTCTTGCGCCCCGAGATATACCCCCTCCCGCCCTCCGATGTAACGCCATGCGCTCCTCAAACTTTCCCTCTTCAATCATCCCTGCTACCGCATCACCGAGTCAGGCCATATTCGGGGTCTTGATCGCCCTGATCCACCTCGCATAAGTCCGTTCTTCAGGCTTGCCGTTTCGCTTACACATCGTTTAATCACCTACCTCCGCCACCGAGCCAGCCTTACGGGCCTCCTTTCTCTCTTTCTTCCCGCTCTTACTGCTGGCGTTTGCATCAACACCATCGATTGGGAGGAAACAATCCAACAACGTCCTTCCCTTTACCGGGCGGGTCCCGCTTCTTTTCGACCACGCTCTCTTCGACCCGTTGTGACTGACCGCCGGCTTGCGGCGCGGGGTGTACTGGCGGCAGGATACGGCAGCGACTTGTTATCCAGTTTTTAATACCTTCTTCGAGTCGGGCTTGCGGTTGACGACCTAGGGGAAGGCAGTCGACGGGAGGGAACAGGGTGGTTCAAGGCCAGCCCTTTTAATACAGGAAAAAAGAGGTGGAATCACACAACACACACATACTCCAACATGCTTTGGCAAAGGACGCTTGTCGCCTCCTTCCTGGCGATAGGGGCACAAGCCGGGATTGGGGACCTCATCGTGGAGGGTCTGACGCGCAATAGCCCGTCGGTGGAGCGTGGGCTGGAAGAGATGGCCAAGGCAAGCCTGGAGGCCAGGGGATACGTGGAGACGAGACAGGCGGAAGGGCTGGGCGGCAACACACCGCTCAAGGCGGATGGGAGTCTCGACATGGAGGCATGGAATAACGTGGCCAACGCGGCATGCCAGAACGCCTTGAGGAATCTGCAGCTGGCGTCAAATCCCTCCGGCGCATGTGTTTGCTACAACTTGCCGCTGCTCGACAACTCGACGGGAACATTCGAGGCCGATTTGAGGTTATTCCAGCTGAGCGAACCGACGGGACAGTTTCAGGGAATCCCTCAAGAGAAGATTGAGGTTGAACTCAGTTACAATGGCGCCTCCGTTTCTGAGGTCAGCCAGCAGGCGGTGAACCGCCTGAAGGCCAGGCAGGACAACAACAACAGCAATGGCGGGAATCTTCGGCTGCTGCAGTCATACTTGTTCATCGGGCAGGTCGACAAGGACCAGATGTCGGGTGAGGTAACAAAGTAAGCCAACCACTTGCGGGGGAATGTTGGGATATCCTTGGCTAACACTCATCTCCAGGGCCCATCTACAGGCTCTCGTCATGCCCATCGTTACGCTCAAAGCCACCAATGGCAACGGCCAGGCGGTCAGCACCAACATCTCGTCCAACGAAGCCGCCTTCGTCGCCGGTGTGTTCTCAACGGACGAGGTCATGAGCAACTTTCGCATGGCCGAGCTCGCCGTCGAGGCCGAAGTGGCACTCCTCAGGAATGGCACCGTCGCCTTTGTGCTCCCCGGTGTCCAGCTCATGATCTTTCCCATCGGTCTCATCATCACTAGCATATGGTTGGTTTTGGGGGTTGCCGCCTACGGCATGGGCACGTATGCGCGGTACAACTTTAGAGAGGCGCACAAGAGGAGGATGGCCGTGGCTCAAAAGGGGGCCGTGTCGAGAATCTGAGGAGGTCACCCAAGTGGCTGAGCCGGGCCGTTCGTTGTCTTTGTTCTTTTCTTGTCTTTACAATGTTATACCAGCTGCTCTGGAATAGCACATTTCGGGCACGCATCGTCTTCTTCTACACCTACAGCGTTTACAGGGTCCTCTTTGTTTCTCTCTCTTTTTTTTTTTCTTTTCTTGGCGCGACATGACTGCACCAGCAGCGCTCTGTGCCGTTACATAGCACTGGCATCCGTATATAGAACCTTGCGGCACCGAAGTGGCCGGCCGCTAATACATAAAAAGCATCAATTATTCGGTGGTACTGGTCTCTTTTTTTGGTTTCTGTTGCTTCGCTGGTTGACCGCGAAAGGGGCCGGAAGCAGCGTTAACAAACACCCCGCATATTCTTGAACGAGGTTGGTAGTGGCGGGCTTTGTGCACCCTGCAGTGGGCGGGGGGTGATTTTGTTCGCCCCACTCACTCTCTGACCTGAAACAGCTTCCCGGGGTTCCATGGAACTTCAGGCGTCAGGGTCAGCAATTGCCAGGGGGCACCCAAGCGGCTTCTTCTTCATCGGCGGATACGCCTACGAGGGCATTTCTGACGTGCTTGGCGCGTCACGGCGGCTTGCCGCAATTGCTGGGCAAAGCATCCTTGTTCAAGGACATCCGTCAGCCACATGGCGCCCACCACGACACGTCTGAACCGACGCCGATACCATCATCAATACAGCATAGTTGTTGAAGTCTCATTGGTATTTTGAATAGGCTAGAGTTGGTTGACCTCTCTCACCTTTGCAGATTCGACTTGAAGTGGCTGCTGGTGGCTGCGAGCCCAGCGCTCTCCATTGAGTCCGAGGCTTCCCTTCTCCTCGCTTCTCGCCAGGGATGCCCGGCATTGAAGATCGCCGTCTTCATGTCACCGATGTCGAGGAGGAGGCGAGTGCCGCCCCGGTTTCCGACACTATGCTGCGTCGCATGACGACGACCAGGCGCTTGCGGAGCCAGTAGCTGCTCCGGGCGATCCGTCGGCTGAACGTCTCCAAGTGGGATAGAGAAGCTCTCCCAACTTCTGTTGGCTGTTGTTCGATGACTGTTTCGTTTCCTTGAGCTCTTCTGGCCCCTATTTTCTCTTGCTCTCTCTAACTTTCCCCAATCATGGAGCTGGTTGCTGGGTAGTTGTCGCGTTTATTATGGCTCTAGAGAGACCGCTTTTCTCAACTCCGGACCTGTTCTTGCGTCATTGTTCGATGTGTGGCACCGTGACGGCAGTTTCTCCAACTCAAAAGTAGGAAGAACAACCTTGAGCTCCTGAGCAGTCCAACATATACGATATCCATTGGCTCTCCAAGTCTGTTGCTCCTGAATCGCACCGAAGTTCACGCGATTTGGCGAAGCCCGATGTACTCTGGACCCGGACATGACGGTACCCATGGCAGACGTCTCCGCGCTCGTCGCGCAGATGCGGGACACCCTCGAGACGATACACAGCACCCTTGCGTCTCTCGACCCCGCTATCCACGACGCAAAACTCGACGAGCTCGAGAAGAAGCGTGACGACGCCATCCAGGCGCTATCCACCACATTCCTGGACGAGTCGGAAGTTTTGAACCGGAAGCGGACAGCTGAACGAGAGGAGCTTGTGGAACAGCGACGAAAAGAAGACGAGGAGCGCGAAAGGAGGAGGCGTGAGGAAGATGAGAAGCTCGCGGTTAGGGACCGCGAGGAAGACCAGGCAAGGGATGGGAAACTTCAGGAAGCCCTGGAGGATGTAGAGCAACTGACGGATGAGCTGATGAGCCAAGTGGAGGAGGAGGCCCAAGCGAGGGTTGCAGAAGGTCATGGGAAGCTCAAGATATTACAAGACAAGAGAAGGGTAAGCATCTTAATCCCTAGGATGCCCACAAGCGGGTGCTGACACTTTTGCTGCAGGAACTCAACCGCCTTATCGAAGAACAGTTGGAGGCGACGCTGACGATGCCGACGACATCACCCGTCGTCTCGAGGGCAAGAAGGTCAACGCGAACGAGTACTTCACTACCCACGCACGGAAAACCCCCAGAACAAAGCACACGTCAGGATGGTGACGTGTCACGCGGATTTCCCAGCGCACATTCCCCGGCAGAACAAGTCAGCGTGAACACCGCGAAGCCGGAGATGCCGACGGGCATTGCTGATCATGAACCGAGCCATCAACAGCAAGCGTCAGTGCAGGCAGCATCCCCAACAACTAACGAATTGCTTTCCACACATGAGCCCGAAGCATCTAATGTCGCCAATGGCAGCCAAGAGGACCCTCACGAGCCCATCCAGACATCGAAGCCTCTCACCACAGCCGATGCGGAGCCATCCGAGATGCTGGACTCCCCTGGAGAAGAGCTTGACTATCCCCAACTGAAAAGTCCTCGGATTCGAGAGAGTCTGGAGGAAAGTGTCGCGGCGAAAAGAGACAATGTTGAGGACACCCCCGGCACTATCAACCCCGGAGCTGATGTTCCTGGCATGGAAGAGAGTGAAGCAGCTCAAGTGATTGTGACCGGCCGGAAACCTAGCGGAGACTTATCTCCGACGGACAGTCACAGTACAGAGCACGAAGAAGTAGTCTCGAAAAATGGCGTCCTTGCGCAAGCAGCCGAGCCTCTTGCAAACCACAAGGAAGACGAAGCACCGGATCGCCCTCGCCATTTAACAGCACCACCCAACGTTGAGGAACAGCCTGATATCAGCCCACTTTATCATGGTGGCACAAAGGACGGCCCAGATCCGAAACTAGAAGACCTTGGGCGCCATCCAGAACCGTCCGTCATACCAACCGAAACTGGCTCGACTCCTTTCGGCCACGATTTTTCCGACCGCGAGGAGGTCTCCTCGGTGTCTTCGCCTGGTGAGGAGGAACCAGATGAGGACATGTACCTTCCCGTCTCGGAAGCATCGGGCCCTGCCCATCTCCTCTATCAGAGTGACGCTCGTTTGCTCTCTGGCTATGTGTCGGAGGATGCTGATGCGCAGGGCGCTGTGCTCAACCATCCATGGGAGGCCTACACTGAGGACGATGATTTTTCTGAACACCTCCACCCGGGCGTCCCTGGTGCTGCGGGCAAGGAACAAGCGGCCGCTAGCCGCAAGTTGGACTATGAAGGGGAATCAACGATCGAGCTCGATCATGAGAGGGACCAATCTCGCTCTGCCCAGCTGCCGACGCCGCAAGCCGGCCCCCAATCTGGCAGCATCACTCTGCGACACCTAAAAGACGAGCTCGAAGAAGCCGACAAAGAAGATGAGAGCACACGCGCTCCTGAACCGGAGCTGGAACACCAAGAAGTAGAGCACGAAGCGATAGACCGGCCGAGAAGATCAGACCTCGAACACGGCGAGCCGGCCCTCTTTGAGAGTTCTATGCGTGCCATGTCCGAGATTGAAGCGACCGGCCACCCTGATGTCGGAATGTTGACCACCGAGTCATCCCAGATGGAGAGCTTAGTCACCGAGGGCGCAGGGGCTTCCCCGGCGCTTGATGACGACGATGACGGTTCTAATCAGCTTTCCAGACACGAGGAGCTCTGTCCTGACGAGAGCAAATTGCTTGACGATTACAAAGGCTCACCAGAGCCCTCCAACGACAGCGATCCAGATCTCGAGCACGAAGACCCAGACCGCGGCTCGGTCCACCGGTCATACCACGCCGGCGATCATGGGCTTGACGGCGACGATACGGACACTGACTCTCAACGGTTTGTTACGCCGCTACCATCACACCACTCTCTGAGAGCCTTCAGCCAACAGCAAATGAACGCCACTCCCGGCATTGACGCCGACGATTACATCGGGAGACAGCATTACGCTGGAACTGATGCTCAACCGTACGAGCTTCACCAGCATAGCGTAACTGTGCAGGGTGAAGAAGACTTGTTTGACGACACCGACAGGAGTGAGGACGCTTTGCCAGAGGAAGCTGTGGTAGAGCAAATCGATACCAACCAACAAGAACCTTCGGTGCTGCGGCCAAGCACGGCGTCTTCGGGACAAATCGAGGTCGTGCATGTAGGCAATGGCGGGGAGAGTGAAGAGCTCACAGTTGTGCGTCAGTCATCTCCTGAGATCATAGGTCATGCTAGAAGTTGGGCAGAGGAGGTCGACACCTACTTCGACGAGGAGGGCGAGCCTGAGCTACGACCTGAAACACCGCCCCAGGTTATCAATGGGTCGGTTCAGGCTTCACCTTCTCACTACGACCGCCCCAGCGAGTCATCAAGCCAATCTCCCTCCTCGTCTGCCAACGGCCTTGCAGCGAGCAGGCACAACCCTGAGCGGCCTAAAACCCCTACCGGACACGAGTCTCTAGTCTCGTCAGAGTACGTGACGCCGGATACCTTGGGGGGCCGGGACGCCGCCAACGTGCCATGGCGAACGAATGATGGCTGGACTCCCCAATCCTTCCACACCCAAAGCACGTTTGCCTCGTCGCCGCCTACCCCGCTTCAGACCACTCCCGCCGACAAGTATGAACCCGCAATCAGGAGCAGCCTGGTAATGGAGTCACCGGTCTACCAAGATCAACCCTACAGCAGCCCACACCTAGCCGAGCATGGCGCTCTTGACGACGAGACAGAAAGCAAAACACCAGTGAGCCTGATGGCGCCCTGGGAGGGACGCCAGTCCCCGGAACTAAGCCTTGACCCTGTCCACAGCCATACCAACGACCGCCACAGCACCGCCAGCGAGGGCAACACAGGAAGCCTTTTCCAGCGCATGCGCAACATCTTCGAACAACCACGGCACGGAGGCAGCACGGGCTCGAACCGCGACGCACCCTCCCGTCCCTCCAGCGGAACATGGCACTCTCAGCAAGGCCAAGGCGATAGCATCCCGTCGCCCACGCACAAGCGATTCTCCCCACTTCCCAGCCCCACTGTTGCCACTCACCGCTACGACAACGAAGACGATGACGACGACGATGCCGCCGAGCGGAGCTCACTCCTCGCTCGCCAGGGCTGACCACGCTCGGATGAACGGCTGCAGGCACTGCCACTGGCCAAGGGGGCGATAGTGTTGGAGCACAACTTTGATCGGCTGACTGTTCTCTCGGTCACGGCCGAGGTCTCGGTGGATGAGGAGTATACTACCCATCATCATCCCGCCGATGACGAAGAGGTAGAAGAGGAGGAGGAGGAGGGGGAGGAAAGGGGTATAGGTAGTGAGGACAAGGAAAGAGCGAGGAGGTTGGGGGCTAGACCTGCCATTGGCTTGACCGGCGAGAGTGGTAGGAGGAACAGGAGTGTTCAAACGCCGAGGTATACGGAGGCTGTAGGCGATGCGAGGTTGGCGTGGCGGTGGGTTGAAGGCTGGCGGGCGAGGTTGCGGAAAGGCGGTGATGTGGTTGAGAAGGCGCGGTGGGAGTGGAGGCTGGATCGTCCGGTAGGAGTGCCGGATACGGTACCGGTGGTGGCCGGAGGGGGTGGGCGGTGGTTAGGGGTAGAAGAAGTATAGGAACGCTTTTACATAGAATGCCTGAGAGTGTCAATAGCGCGTAAGGATTGTTTACCTTTCAAATCTTCGTTAAGTAGTTGGTATGTGACTTGGCGAGATACAGGTACATACGTACATATCGAGAAAGCCGAGCGGCAACTGAGCACTGCTGGCGGGCGCCACGCGAAGTCTGTGATTGGCACCGTTTGCCCATAGTCGGCAGCAACGCATGCACAAATGCAGCCGCAGAAAAATCTCCGAATCGCGGAGTGAGCCCTTCCTTGTCGATTCAGCCATATTGGGGTCCGGGCGGGGAATGCTTAATTGCGGGAATGGGTGCTTACCCCTGACCGCAGCACGGCGACGTCGATACAACTCCACAACTCGACTTTTTACACGACGTCCCCCACAAATGTATCTCCGAGGACTGCTCCACTGCTCTCAGGTCCTACGATATTGATATGGTACTCTAGAGATTGCTGTAGGCTGTTGATCTCAACGAGCCCCTGGGTTCCCCGTCATCCACGTCTCAAGCTGGGTTCTATGATCCTAAGCACCGAGAGACCAAGCGCTGTCGTCCTCGACATAGAACGAAACCGGCATAAAAGTGGTTCAAAACGGCACAGCACCTCGAAGATTGTTAAATATTCAGCAAATTGGCTTATAGCCCACCCATTCAACGAAGAAGTCCACAGCGCTCTTACACTACAGCAGGAAAGGAGAAGAAGGTTACATCTTCCGCGATACACAACCTTCGGCCATTGGGAATAAGGACTGGCTGAACGAAACGTCTCGCCAGTGCCGACGCTGTCCTCAGCTCTTGTCTTCGGCCGTCAACAAAGCCAAAGGTCGGGTTATTGTACAACGGGAGCCAGACGCGCCCCGTCCGGGTAAAACCTGTTTAGTATCCGTGCCTCTCCCGATTGGGTTTCCACACCGTCCTCCTACCATAACCAGAAATTCAGGACATCCAGGAGCCCGAGAGGCGCAGCCGGCAGCGTGGTAGCGGGGGAACGGAAGTTTATATCGATATGACCTGCGGGGTCCGAGTCCGGGGTGCCGAGATGCAGGCGGCTCTGATCGCCGCCCTTGTCTGTCGATTTATATGTCAGTCCCGTTCGTCCCTTTTTGAACAGAAGGAAGAAGCTACACCTTTTCGCCACCTGAAGACAGCCTACCAGCCGCTGTTTACGTGACAACCTCAACGATGAAGTTCCTGAGCCAGATTTCGGCGGCGCTCGCCCTCATGGGCAGCAGCGTCATGGCCCACCCGGTGTTTGATGAGCTCATGGAGCCCGTTGCCCCCCTGAAGCGCGCCCAGGCTGCTCTCAGCCGGGTCAACAATTTTGGGGCCAACAGTTCTGGTGCCAAGATGTACATCTACGTGCCAAACAAGTTGGCAGCAAATCCTGCCGTTATTGTGGCCAGTACGTCAATCCATATTATCCATGTTCCTTCTCGTAGACACGAGGGGTGGGGGCATGGTGCTGCTTGAAGGAGCTATAATGCTCCGGATACCGTTGCCTTACTCCCGAAATATTACTCCCCAAAACACGTAATTAGGAAACAGACCCTGACGTTGTTGAATAGTCCACTACTGCACCGGCACTGCGCAGGCCTACTACAGCGGCTCTCCATATGCCCAACTTGCCGATCAGAAGGGCTTCATCGTGATCTACCCTGAGTCTCCCTACAGCGGCACCTGCTGGGATGTGTCGTCGAGAGCGTCTCTCACCCACAACGGAGGCGGTAACAGCAACTCCATTGCCAACATGGTCAACTATACGCTGCAGCAGTACAAGGGCGACGCCAGCAAGGTGTTCGTCACCGGCTCCTCGTCCGGCGGCATGATGACGGTGAGCGCCTACCCTTTTTTCCTTTCAGATACTAATACAGGTAATAATTGACTGACAAAACTCCCGAAACAAGAACGTGATGGCAGCGACCTATCCGGAGATGGTATGTTGAATCAAATTCTTTTTGCCTCTTGTCAAACTGTTTTGACACAGAAACTCAACTAACATCGTTCCTCAGTTTGCCGCGGGCATCGTCTACTCGGGCACCGCAGCTGGGTGCTTCTACAGCCAGTCCGGCGGCACCAACGCGTGGAACAACTCCTGCGCCAACGGCCAGGCCCGCGGCACACCTGAGGTGTGGGCTAAGGTAAGCAGAAACAAACCGCCGTGCCAGCCACACCCCCCACCCCCTTTTTTTTTGGTCAAGTATTTAACACCTGCCATAGATGGTTCATGACATGTACCCCGGCTACGACGGCCCGCGTCCCAAGATGCAGATCTATCACGGCTCGGCCGACTCGACGCTCAACCAGAACAACTACAACGAGACCATCAAGCAGTGGTGCGGCGTGTTTGGCTACGACTACACCAAGCCCGAGACCACCCAGGCCAATACGCCGCAGAGCCGTTACACCACCTACACGTGGGGCGCCGGACAGCTGGTGGGTGTCTACGCGCAGGGCGTTGGCCACACCGTGCCGATTCGCGGAAGCGATGATATGAAGTACTTTGGGCTGTAAAATGTCAGTGGAGATGACGTTGATGCCGGCGGCTTGGGGGCGGCAGAGCACTGGAAAGGGCAGCTGAAGTTGGTGAGGTCTGGGGGATTGGGGGAAGAACAGCGTCGTCGCGTCGTGAATGAAAAGGATCATGTTGATGTCCTAGCCCCTTAGGTCACTTTATGATCCATCAATAGTACAACCTGTGCACTGCGCTGCAACTTTTGAAGTAGGCATTCGGAGTCTTATTACAGCACTCCAGTTCCTGATTTCGAGGACAGTAAAACCCGTGCGCTGCTTTTTGAAGGAGCCGTCGGCCCGTCTAAGCTCCATGATAGACGTCAAAAAGGAAATTTTCTGTTTTGATCTAATACAGGGGCAGCAGAGCATATTAGCACATAAAGTATGTATGTATGTATGTGCATACCAGGGGGGCTAAAAAGAGGACGTAGAACCCTGTATAATAATGATGATCACTTCCAGGGTTGAATGGAAGACGTTTGTCACCGGCGCTGCCCCGGAGCAAAGATCAGCTTTGGTCATTGCCCAGTATGCCTACCATCTCCCTCCTCTACCCAATAGGTAGTCAACCCATGATATGGCCACTACAACAGCAAAACATACAAATAATACAACAGTCAATGGCCTTGTTTCCCGTTATTGAGTCCATACTCCGGACGCTGAGCCTCCTTTGTTTCTCCATCCTCTTTTCCTCCTTTTCCTTCTCCCGCTTCTCTTCCTCGTCTTTTTTCTCCCTAGCCTTTTTCATGGCCTTTTCCAAAGCTGGATCCGCCACGGTGATGGGCTGGACGGCCACCCCGCTAGGTCCCATTGTCGTCTTGACAAAGTACCATGCCTCAATCTGCCTGCCGCATCCGGCCGCCTGGCAGTACAGCGGTTTCTTTCCCCGGTACGGGCTGGCCCATTTGTCGCGGGATCCGTAGTAAGCCTTGATGCACTTCGGCTTGGGACACGTCGCGCGGTGGAGGCAGGGGGTGTGGCCGATGAAGTTGGCGCCTGGCTGCTCGGCAATGGTAGTCCGGCAGACAGCACACTTGTACTGTGTGTAGAACTTTGCGGGCTGTGGAGAGGCAGCCAGGGGTCCTCCTGTCTTCTTGGGGGCGTTTGATGCATCTTGAGGAGGAGGAGCGATTTCGGGCGCCCGTCGGTGGTCCAGATACACAGTGTCAAAGACAACATGCGGTGGCCATGGCGGAAGAGGCTCGGCCGGCATCTTGATCGACTTGATGAGGTTCTGGATTTTGGGTTGGTTGCCGAGGGGCGATCGCTTGGAATTGTTGGGTGTTGGTACAGTACAATTCCCTCGGTTTGTGTGGGAAAAAGAAGGCTTAAAAGTGTTCCCACTCACCAAGGACTGGCTGGCCTTTTGCGATCGTTCATTGTTCTCGATTTCAGACGGTCTGTTCCTAGTGCCAAAACCGCGGCTCCACAAAGCCAGCACTGTCAAAGGGCAACCAGCCATGATCGTGGCTATGACCTGGCCTACCTTGTTCCGAACTCGCCCTGTCTTGCGCACATAGCGTCGCCTGAGAATGGCAGCAAAGAGCTAATAAAGTGCCGTGAAAAAGAGCGCCACTGTAGTGATACAACTAAGACACCTACTTCACACAGTACCCGATGTAGGCAGACTTTCTCTCCTAGCATACAACGCTACCATTACTGCCTAGCCTGTCGACTCTCTAGCTCCAACAAGTGGCTAGCTCAGCAAAAATGTGGATAGGGGGTTCAGGGGCTGTCCAACCAACCGACCGATAACTCGGCAACCCAAGAGAGCGGATTGCACCCACTGGAACCCGACAGTTTGGATCTTCCCGGCACAGGCATGCATGGCCCTCAAGTCATGGGAGTGGCGGTGTCGGTTGATTAACGCCACCGTCGAAGCCCCTGAACCCGGCAGCCCCTCCCTCTCCGCCTTACTGGCACTCTTTATTATCGCACCCCCTATTCCCGACGGCGTTACTCGCTCTTGTTAGCGTCAGTATGATGGTGGAAAGACGTTGCATGAGCCCTCCGAGTCAGCCCTCCGAGTACCGGTTAGGTTGCGCTACCTGAGACAACAACAACTAGTTACCCGCCCAGTGCACGACATGAGACTCCACGACTCCACAGGCCACCAATGGACTTCTCCCCGCTATTGAGCAAAGCAAGAGAATACTCCAGACAGCTTATCAAACAGATGATTGGGGTCCAGTCCGTGAGCATCAATACCCTATAGGGGAGCCTGAATTGCTATGGCGGTATTAGACTACCGGCTTCAATATTGGCCGGCGACAGGTTGGCGCAATTAATCACATCGTGGGTTCTTATCATAAATCTTGTTAGACACCAAACCATCACACATCGCAGGCCCGTCTCTCTTCGCCAGACCGCGATTCCTTCCGCCTCCTCCCGGTTTTCGACTAGTTGGTGACTGGTTTATATAATTACAGTTTCGGCCGTTGCGAAGCCCGTCCTAAACGGCTTGGCAGTTTGAGAAGGAAAAGGTTCGTCAGCCGATTTTCCAGAGAAATTGGCCCGTCCGGGTTCATCCCTCGCTGTTGGCGAGCACTTCCTGACACCGTCGAGCGCTGGCTGACAGGTCCCGATGAGCACCCACCTCACAATTTGGGCCTAAGTACTACCAAGGAACAACCCCCCACCCCCGTGTGTATGTGATGGAAGAAGTGGCGCCAATAAGTCGGCTCCTGTGCCGTTGGCCCGGCTTTCTCAAACCAAAAGAGTGTAGGTGGACGACAACATGAGCGAGGATGAAGAAGTCAAAAACATCATTGTTGTGCAGGACAGCAGCCCGTCCCTGAATATCTGAAGTGTCCCTGCTTGGGGCTCGTCGAAAATCCTCTCAACTTCTATGTCTAAAATAATTCAATGGCTTGTTCATATTACAACGTTATTTATAGTAATACAGTTGACCTGTCAACCAACGATTCAATACTAACCCCTTGTTCAGTTCGCGGACTGCTGGAAAGCAGTATGCACCCTGATCCCGTGCAATGGAACCTCGTCGCCGCTCAGGCTCTCCCCATCCCCTTTGCCCGGCTGGCTCGTCACGGTATACCCGTACCCATGGTTGGGCCGCAGTTCGGCGTCAGCTGCTCTCGTCCTCTCTCCCGAGAGCTGATCGTCTGGCAAGCGATAGAATGCGCCCGCCCCAGCCGTATCTTTCCTCGACCCCCGGAGTTCGACGTCGGTGCGGTCACTCAGCGACGCCGTTGCCGACTTTCCAAGGTTCTGGGATGGCGTGACGTTATTCGTGGTGCCTCGGCTACCGAGGATGGACCTCTTGATGCCGATTATGGTGAAGAAGCACGACATGACAGGCCCGAGGGTAGGGAGGCAGGCGGAAATGATACCGGCCGACATCTCGATGGCTGTCCAGCCCACGGTGGGCGCGAGGGAGTAGGTCGGGTCGTCATTGGTGTAGGAGAAGAGAACGCTGAAGCGGTAGGCGGAAGCGAAGACGACGCTGTCGCACAGAGTTAGCCAGGGAGAAACAAAACAAAACGAAGAGCGGAAAAACGGAGTTGTACTGACAAGAAGCCCAGGCAAAAGGCAAACGTGACACCCAACTTCTCTGGCCTCCGAAGTTGCAACTTCCACACCTGAGGAATCGGGAGGACCAGGATCGCGACGTCAGTCAGGATAGTCGAGCATGCGTTTACTACCCAAGTACTTTTCTGATTAAGACAGACTCCAGGCAGGTCTGGATACCAGAGCTTCTCGACAGGAACGCAGATGAAAACAAACAGAAAAGTAATCGTGATCACCCTAAAAAGGAGCCGTGTTAGCCACATCGTACACCTCGGCGGGGATGGACAGACCGGGCTCGGCATACCAGGCAATGACGAACGCGCCGATGGTGTAAGCCATCTTCTTGAAGTAGGGGAAGTGGAAGATGCGGTAGTACATCAGCAGGATGCTGAGCTTCGACCAGACGAGGTTGTAGACATAGAGGATCTCGGCAACGACGAGGAACTTGGCCATGAGAACAATGTTGTCCATCGGGACCTTGTCTGCATGAATCCCCATGCCAGCCGAGTACATGGCAAAGATAAACCCGACCACGAGGTAGTTCCAGAACTTTCGCAGTCCGTGTTAGTACGATGCCCGTTTGCCATGAGACCAACTGACAACCCGGGCGCCCCCAAGGCGACATACCATGGAGAATATAATCATCCAGTCATCCCACCAGAGCTTTTGAGCCTTGATGTGGCGGCTGAGTAGCCGGAGTGCCACTGCCACGGTGGCCAGGATGGTCACCGAGACCACGACGGCGACGATCCATGGCTGGAGGTTGTCTGGGTCGTAGCCAGGAATTCCCGGAAGTACCGAGTCGGACATTTTGATGATCGATCTGGGAGTGATGGGGTTGAGAGAACTGAACGAGGAGATTCCCAACAGCACGGAGGTTGGCTGGATTTTGCGTTCTTATTACGGGCCTGGCTCTGTGCATGCGGTGTATGTATGTATGTATATGAGTCCACAGACAGGGGATAGGAGTAAAGTTTTGCTGTGATTGTCTTGGGTCGTATTTGGCTTTGCCATTTGCATGAAGCAGTGGGCCCGTCAATCGTCGACAACGGAGCCTTGTCAAGGGCCTGATAAACTGCGCATCGTCGCCGGGGTTCGAAGCGTGACGAGCGCCTCCCCCAGATTGTCACGCCATGCTGCACCAAACCGAGGGAGGGTCGGCTACAGAAACCCTTGCCGTGGTGAAACTAGGTTGCGCAGTAGCCACAGCCACAGTCCTTGGCGCCATCCACATGCCCGGTTCGTTGATTCTGGGAGGGGGGGACCGTTTTTGTTGTTGTCGTGTTGTTGCATGTTGCCGAACGTTATTCCTTTGTAAATTTGTTAATTTGTCGCATCTTTTTGTGTCCTCTCTGCCCCCCCCACGGTCCGGGCCGAGTGGAGGAAATACTGGTTCCACCGTTTGGATAGCGGTTTCTTCAAGTTGACTAATAACGTCAAAGGGAAATGGGTGGGGTGGGTGCAAACCTGCGGAAACAACTTCTACCTCTGTTGAGGATCAGCGAGTCCCCCTTGGCATGACAAAGAGGGTCGCAAGGTAAAAGGGGGGCTCCGCCGAGGTCCCACCGGTCTGGGACACTCCCGGCAGTTCCCAGCGGCCGCGGCTGAGGCTGAGGCCGACAATCCCCGTAGCGTACAGAGAGGTGTGTACCTGAATCCCATGTGTACGTTGCTTTTGTTCACCATGATGAAAAGAAATCATGACAAAATGCCAAATCCGCCCACCCTTTGCGAACCGGCGAACTGCTGCTTGAGAGAGAGAAAAAAAAGAAAAAAGAAAAAAAGAAAAACGCAAAGATGTCCTCCGGGCAGTCCGAATCGTTCCAGGGTCGAACACGCTGACGAGACCAAGTCCTCGAAATAAAACTATGCAATAACAGACAAATGCCGATCGGAGGGCTCTGCAACAATCTCCACTCCTCCAAGTCTTAACCAAACTGGCCTAGCCCATCGGCAACTTCCCCAGACAGCTAGGAATCTGTTAGCGTTGCGGGGCACTTCTTTTCTCTTCCCGGACATCTTGGCTGGTGGTGTGCTCGCGTCGCGCGCAAGAAATCCGCTCCGGTAAGTACCCCTCACCTGGCCGCCATCAGACTCCGGCGCAGACTGGAACAACACTCAGTTTCAGTCTTGCCTCTCACCAACCCCCCCCCCCCCCTTTTTTTTTTTTTTTTTGTGCGAAACTGCGTTGTAGCCGAATCTAGGGTAGATAGACTGGAGTCAGCCACACTCGCCACCTTCTGTTGAACCAGCCCAGAGTCCTAGACAACCCAACCAACCACACAACGGCCTCTCAAGTCTGCCTCAACAAACAGACAAATAAACAAACAAACAAACAAAAAATAAAAAACCATGGCGGCCACAACCACAGTCCAGGTTCCGCACCTGGGCGGTATCACGGCGGGATACGCCCTCTCGGGCGGGTCATATGATCCCTCGAAGCCGACCTGTGTGCTCATCAACTCCATGTGCACGACCGTGTCGCTCTACAAGGAACAGTTCGCCGACCCCGCCCTCACTAGCACCCTCAACCTACTCGCCATCGAGCCGCTCGGCCACGGCGCCACCAGCTGCCCAATCGAGCATTTTACCTACTGGGACACGGCCGTCATGGCGCTCCAGGTCATGGACAAGCTCGGCATCGCCAAGGCCTTTGCCCTCGGGACTAGCCAAGGCGGGTGGATGGTGGCGCGCATGGCGTTGCTGGCGCCCGATAGGATACAGGGCCTTCTGCTGCTGGGCACGTCGATGGACTACGAGTCGACCGACTCGAGGAGTAAGGGGTGTTGGGACCCCAAGACGCTACTGGCGCCGTTCTACGAGAAGTGGTGCAGCCCAACACCGACCCCGGACTTTGTGGTGGATGATGTCTGGTGCGGAATGGTCGCGACGCTGGGTTTCGGGGCCGCGGGCACGGCTGAGATGGTCAGCTTCTGGACCGAGACGCTAAAGGGCGTGTACAAGGGAGATGAGGGCAGGAAGAAGCTCAAGATGGCGCTTGCATGCCTGCTGGACAGGGACGGGCTTATGCGCAGGGTCAGGGATGTTACTTGCCCGGTGTACTGGCTTCAGGTGGGTGGTGCCACGCCGAGTTTGACATGGCTTAGTATGGAGAGCAGTGGCTGACGATTCGATTCTTTTGTTATAGGGAACCGATGATGCCCCTTTCGGCACACAAGTGCCGGCGGAACAGATCAAGCTGTTCAGCTCCTCTAAGGAGGCTACCCTCGAGATTGTCCAAGGAGGCAATCACTACCTGAACGCGACGAACCCCGAGGAAGTCAGGACTACATTGCTGCAGTTGGTTAACAAGTACAAATGATCAGCTGCCGGATGACGAGAGATCGTCACCATATTAATAATGACAAGCCGTTTTGTCCCCGGGTTACGAGACTGATGCCTATCCCCTGATTGCAGTCACCCTGCAGACTGGATCAATCAATCACTGAAGCCCAAAGAGCCAGAATAATTGCGGTTTCCAAGCGAGCAATCTGGTTGACGTTTACCTTCACCACCTTACGTTCAGTTGGTTGGAGTCAGGAGGTGTGGTTTTGGCGGCGTCTCAGGGGAGCGCTCGTGTAGCGCCCACTGCTCATGCAAATGGCAAATCCAAACATGACCTGTGACTGCGCCGCTGGTCGGGCCTTTGTCATATAACTATTGAACAATCCGTTTGTGTTTTTTTTTTTTTTACCGTGCCTTGGCAACACGAGGCCACGCATTCCAATGCCTGTCAACACCGAGCCAGTTCTCCACATTCCAACCCCTTGCTTCCTTTACTTCACTTTCCCTGAGCTTGACCGACAACGAACAATGTCTAAGATCGTTAGAAGCATGAAGGTAGAACCCACTCTAGGGACACTGACTGATCGATCTTATGTCCCGTCCTCATCATTCAGCCGCGTTTTACCTATGAAGTGATTGGGTCGATAAACTTCTCCTGACGATGATCCCTAAAATAAAATACCAGCACAAGATGGGTCTTTCTGTGAGCTTTCCAGTCTCCTCTTTGCCGACCACGACGTGATAGCTCCTAAGCGTAATTTTTCATTAGCCGCTGGATGGAAAAGTTGAATTGATTTTGTTGGCGGATTCTCTGCTACTGGGCCAACCATTGGCCGCCAACTAGATATCGGCGGTATGACGTTCCCGGCGAGTCTTGCTGCCGAGCCCCTTACTTAGGCCGGCTTCAGCAAGCCCTAATCTCAAGGCACGACACCGCCGGGAAAGAGTGTTAGATATATCAAAATTACCTCTGCCTACTGTATCGTATTTCCTCGTCGCCTTGTTTTCTATCACCGCCTAGAAAACGCCTAGCTCCTCCACAGGCCCTTCTCCTCCGCAAATTTATTCCTTCCACCACACTGCCAGTGCCTCGACGGAGCCTTCTTCAACCTCCATTAAACCTCGTCCCAAAATCATCTTCAGAAACGCTTTCCACCTGCCTGCTGGAAGTCCAGTTGGATGATCTTCAGCTTCTCGCGATCATCGTAACAGAAGAACTCCTCCAACACGCACTCTTTCGTCAATCTTGACGGCAAGAACAGAGCAAGTGTTCCCAAACTCCCTCTTTCTTCATTTATTGTACCACGCACTTCCGTCGACGGACAGAGTTTTCCCCTCTATCGCCAGTTTTGCCCCGTCCCTAACCATCACAGTTTCTCTGTCTTCACTAGGAAAACGACTACAAGATGCCGCAGACTACCCCTCACCCCAAGACCGTCATGAACAAACTCCCCAGCGAGTTGCGGTCAATGATCGTCCGCCTCCTGCGTGACGAGAACGACAGGGAGAACTTGATTCTGGCCTATCCGGACTGGCAGGAAATTGTCCGCCGCGAGGATCGCCTCCGATCCGTGAGGTATGACCCTTACTTCGGCGAGTTTGGCCACACGGCGGAAGAGTTCGTCGAGCTGTTTGAAGACGAGGCAATCCGGAGGAGACAGTTCCTCGAGGAGGTCAAGGTCGCGGTGTATCTGGATGTGAACAGCCCCGGCTGCTGCGCTGCTGGACACAACACCCAGGGCGAGGACCACTACTTCTCGGAAGGAATTCGCGAGCTCCTGGAAGCCCTCCATGACATTTCGGAGCGAGTGGTCAACGAGACCAATCTTAAACTCAACCCAATCAGTCTGAAGTGGGTGAGGTGCTACGACAGCGTGCACGACTGTTGCTCAACACACTCGGAAAACGAAACGTTAGACGCCGAGCTGTACCGGGACAGCCTCTACCTCGAGCTGCCGGCCGACGCGGCCCCCGAGGTCAAGGGAGTCGACGAGTTCTGTTTCTGGAACCAGGGAGTGTTTCTCTTCCTCGACATGAGCTTCCTTCCTCTTGTGACACGGCGACTGGTGGACCTGCGCCTGCTACGTCTCTACTTTGAAGAGGACTACCGGTGGTCAAGGGATACCAAGGATGATTGGAGGGACAGTACGTACATAAAGAGTCGAGCCAGACGGCGTGGGTGATATTTTGGTTGGGCTAACCTTTTTTTTTTTTTCCTCTCCCTCTAGACATCTGCGATGCCGTCGCCGCGGTTCCCACCACGCTGCCGCTCGAGGAGCTCCATCTCCGCGTCGGCCGGAACTCGCCGCGCAACGAGTTCCTCGAACCCAGCCGCACACGGGACAGCCCCGAGCGCATGTTTCGGCACCTGTCGACCTTTGCTTCGCTCACCGTCCTCCGGCTGTTGGGGCAGTTTTGCATCCACGCTGCGTTTTTCGACAGCGTCGCCGACACCAACCCGTTCCCCGCGCTCACTACATTTTCCGTGGGCATCGCGCCGGACACTTCGGACCGCGACTGGTTCTTTATCAAGGACGAGACGGAGCACGCGTGGACCAAAGCAGCCGAGAACCCCAAGTGGACGAGCTACGTCAAGCACACCGAGGAAGGCATCTTTCCTTCCGACCCCATCCTCGAGCCGGATCCCACGTCCGAGGACGAGGGCTACTGGGCGTACATCGAGTCCAGGGACGAGGAATACCGGCACCTGGAGAAAGAGCTCGTCAAGCGCAATCGGACGATGCCCAACGACGCCACCATGGGCCCGATGCTGCGCGGCGCGGCGGGCGCGATGGCCAAGATGAAGAAGATTGAGACCTTCTCGGTGTGCCTGGCCGACAACTTTGACGAGGACGAGACCAATAGCCCGTTTGTCCCGCCGTTCATCACGCGGAAGTTCGAGCTCCATTACGTCAAGAAACCAGAGGGGGAGAGGAAGAGCGGGCCTACGCTGACCTGGAAGCTTGGGCAGAAGATCGACCATTGGCGGCCGACGGAGGACGTGCTGGAGGCGTGGAAGACGGCGGCGGGCGAGGACAGCGGGCTGGAGATGATCTTTGTTGAGTAGGGGTCATATGCTGCAGGCTCACTCATGAACTTTTTTTATTTTTTACTTTTTTTTATTTTGTCACGCCTCAAATTGCACCGCATCAAAGGACTGGGAGATGGCTTGCTTGAGGTTGGTAAGATTGGGAGATGCTCTGGTGGACTTTCACCCATGCACATGTACATACACGACTGTAACACACACTGCGGGCGCATGCTGGGCCATGGCAACATGGCTCAGAAATGGTGAGTCCCTGCACGACAAAAATGGAACTAATTACCCTACCATTTGGTAACCGTGTGATTGGAAGTGTGTGGTCTGCGAGATGTTCAAGATTTGTCCCCCGAACATTGTCGTTGCGTCAACTTCCACAGCCAGCTGGTTTCTGATGTTCAGCCTCTCTACCTTGAATACGGCAAGTCTATTATCTTATTCTTCACCCTTGTATTTGAAGTAATTAGCGGCCGGTCTTCGAATAATTAGCGTGGGACCCTTTGTGATGCTGGTCAGGTCTGCGGTCGTCAGCTGAGTAGGCGCTCCGGGGACTATACCCGCAGAGCGGAGGGAAATCCCCGCACAGCGCGGTGGTGGCACGACAGTTCACTGTCCTGATGGCTTCTGAGCCGGCAAGGGCGGGGGTTGTTTCGGAGTCGGCAGTAGGCGAGTAGCTGCCGAGAGGTGCGGAGAAGGCGCTGGGGGCGGAGCAACAGTGCGGTCGGGGTAAGCACCCGGTTCACAGTTTCCGCCATCGAGATTGGTCCCATAAGTAGGTAGTGTACTGTAACAAGCAGCGTCACTGACTTCACATTTCGCCCAGCAGACTGGGCTGTAAACATCTCCTCCGTGCCGGAATTTGTCCAAACAACAACATGTCGTTCACTGAAGAAGCCAACTCAGACGTGCCCACACTCCCCGACAACTACGCCGGAATACCCACGAATCTGCTCGACAAGGCCCGCGAGGCAAAGAAAGGCATTTTCCAAGGACGGACAAAGCCGCAAAATGAGCGACAGAGGCTGCCGGTGGTGCCGCAGGGCATAGAGAGGGGCGACTTTCTCAGTGCGCTATCCGAGCTGAAGGAGCAGCTGGGCGCGGAACACGTCGAGGTCAACGACAAGCCGCTCAGAGATGGATGGTGGGACTTGCAGTCGCTTTGTAAATACCTTACCGGGACATCTTGCTGACACTAGAACAAGGTACATGGAGCGTCAGTGATCTTCGACCAAGTCCGGAGTAACTGGCACCTTAACGACGCGTCTAGACCCCAACACGCACGACATGATGACAATTCTCGACGAGGAAGAATTTGTCGCCTCTGCCATGGTGTATCCCGGCAGCACTGAAGAAGTCCAGCAAGTCGTTCAATGGGCCAACAAGCACCGCGTCCCCATCTTCCCCATCTCCATGGGGCGGAACTGTAATCCGGCCTCTCCCTTCACTAACCCCAGAAGAAAAGCCCCATGACTAACACGAGAGGTAGTGGGCTACGGCGGTGCGGCCCCCCGTGTGCGAGGCTCCGTCACGGTCGACCTCGGCAGGCGCATGAACAAGATCCTCGACATCAACGCCGAGGACTACACGTGCCTCGTCGAGCCGGGCGTGTCGTTTTACGCGCTGTACGAGGCGCTCAAGGAGCGGGGACTCGACGAGCACATGTGGATTGACACGCCCGACCTTGGCGGCGGGTCGGTTATTGGAAACACGGTCGACCGAGGGGTCGGCTACACTCCGTATGGCGACCACTGGGCCTGTCACTCGGGCCTGGAGGTCGTGTTGCCCACGGGGGAGGTGATCCGCACGGGCATGGGAGCGCTGCCGGGCAATAATACGTGGCAGGCTTTCCCCTATGGCTTTGGGCCTTACTCGGAGTGAGTGCTTCCTCTTGCTAGGGTGGAGGGGCCGGCCGTGTTGGTGTAGTAGCTGACGCTGGGGCAGTGGGATCTTCTCGCAGTCGAACCTGGGCATCGTAACGAAGATGGGCATGACACTGATGCCAAATCCAGGAGGCTACGAGTCTTTTGTAGGTGGCAATCCCAACAAAAACAAACCCCCCTAGTTCTGGATCTCGTCTAACAAAACCTACATAGATGTACACCTTCCCCAAGGAAGAGGATCTGGCGCCCTTGGTATGCCCCCCCTCCTCAATCCAATTATCTTCGATATCCAGAGAGATACTGAGTAGTAACAACCGCAGATGGACATAATCCGCCCTCTCCGAATCAGCTCCATCCTCGAAAACGTAGCACAAGTCCGCCACGTCACCCAAACCGTCGCCGCGCGCGGCGAGCCCCGGAGCACCTTCTACAGCGGCACCGGGCCGATCCCGCCGGAACTCATCCACGCGGCGGCCGCGCAGACCCCGGTCGGCGACCACACCTGGGCGTACTACGGCATGGCGTACGGCCCGGCGCACATCCGCGCGCACAAGCTGGCGCTCGTCGACGCCGAGTTCAAGCGCATCCCCGGCGCCAGGAAGGTCGACCCGGCCACGCTGCCCGAGGACGAGTACTTCTGGGCGCGCGACCGCGTCGCCAGCGGCCGGCCCGACGTCCACGAGCTCCGCTGGGTCAACTGGCGGCCCAACGGCGCCCACATCGCCTTCAGCCCCGTCAGCCCGATCCGCGGCGTCGACGCCACGAAGCTGTTCGCGCTCGGCAAGCGGAAGCACGACGAGTACGGGATTGATTTCTTCCCCGCGTTTTGCGTCGGGCTGAGGGAGATGCACTTGATTGTGGAGATTGTGTTTGACCGGGCGGATGGGCGGAGCAAGGAGGCGGCGCTGGCGTGTCTGCGGGATCTGGTGGATGAGGCGGCGCGCGAGGGGTATGGGGAGTACAGGACGCATTTGGTGCTTATGGACCAGGTCGCGGGGACGTATAGCTGGAACGACGGGGCGCTGATGAAGTTTAACGAGAAGCTGAAGGACGCGCTGGATCCGAATGGCATTTTGGCGCCCGGGAGGTGTGGTATCTGGCCGAAGCGGTATAGGGGGCGTGGCTGGGAGATGACGAGGGAGAGCAAGGGGAGGTCGGAAGGGAATGGAGTGGAACCTGCGTAGAGTCTTCTTGAGCAAGGGGGATGGGGTCAGGGAATAATAGGGATAAACCTCTGCGTTGTTGTTCTCCGCACGTGACGGGACTGCGGACATGGTGTCATGGTCCATGGTGACTCCCGCCGTGATTGCCGAGTGCCAAGAGAGCTGAAATGGACTCTCTCCTTCAACCACTGCATCATCAGCGAGCAGTTACTGTGCTGGCACCCGCGAACATGACTCTCATCACCCCCACCATTCGCAGCGAGCTTGTCATTCTGTATTCCTGCCCAACGCGGCATTACCATTCCCTCAAACACATCACCGCCCTCCTCCAGCTATTGTCCACGCACCGCCACCACTTCGCCGACCCAGACGCCGTCGAGGCAGCCATCTGGTTCCACGACGCCATCTACGACGCCCGCGCCGATGGCCCGTCTAACGAGCGGCAAAGCGCCGAGCTAGCGGTTGCCCGTCTCTCCGGGACAGTAGATTCCCAACGGCTAGAATGGGTCCGAAAAGTGATTGAGGCCACGGCAACGCATGCTCTGCCGGGGGGACTTGACGCGCGCGAGAGGGCGGATGCTGCCCTGTTTCTTGATATGGATCTGAGTATCCTTGGCGCGGAGGGGGTGGAGTTTGACAAGTACGAGGCTGCCGTCAGGGAGGAGTATGACTTTGTGGACGACGAGGCGTGGCAAAACGGGAGAGCAGCGGTGCTGGAACGCTTCCTTGCAAGGGAGAAGGTGTATCATTCCGAGCTTTTTGGGGCTTTGTATGAGGAAGCGGCGAGGAGAAACTTGAGGCGATCGTTGGCGCGGTTTGCGGTGAAGGAGTAAGGGCTGGAGGTGCAACGTCCGTGGTTTCGGCGCGTGTTGTTGTTGTTGTGCCATGTCTCTCGGGCCTAGGCTCGCTGGGACCGTCTAATAACAGTTAGTTCCGAGTACTGAAACCATTCAAGAATACTGCGCCGATCCGCAGTGACTGATCCGATTCCTTGTCTCTCGCACCTTGTCTTCTCCCCTTTTGATGATTCGCTGCCTGGCTGGGTGCTGGAAAAGTGACGCTGGTTAGGCGAGTGCTGGCTTGGGATGCTTGTTCAGTTGTTTTTGTTGAGAAGACCCGAGACCACGGCTTGGGTGCGCTGGCCAGTCCAAGTGCCAGTCCGGGTGCCAGCCAGACCCAATGTCCCAACCCCCAACCACCCACCATCTGTTTTGCTTGGCCACCCACCACTTCCGCATATTGCCCTCATCGCTCCAGTCGACAACAAGCTTGGACAGCAAGCTAGAAGAACCCTCCTTCAGATACCATACCGAACATGTCCCATACCGAGAGCACCCGGCACAGAACCCCCGTCAGTGGAGCTTGAAGGCGACGAGTCCGCCGTGCGCACTTACCCGAAACTTGTTCGTGTCATCACACTGCTAAAAGATTACTACGTCTCTTCAAAAGACCGTCCTAGGCCGACTGCATATCCAGCGTTTCGAGGATGGCAACATTGACAGGAAGGCTTTCCGTATTATGCTGACAGCGCCGCGCGGGCTGCTGGCAAAGAACAAGCTCAAAGCGGTTCGACAATAACAAAGTATTCCCGTATTTCGATGCATTCCATCTTGAAGCATTTCTGCACTGACGATTGATGGTCTTCTTTTGCTAGATGACGAGCGCCGCCAGCTCAGAATCGTGGCGCATGAGAGACGACTCTACCAGCCGGTCGCCGGTCATACTTTCGAGTACATCAACGACAGGCAGCAACTGGCGACGTATTGGTTAAGACGCTGAACTCGACTGTGTACATCGTTGTAACAGTAGACGCTGCCTTGAGGAGGCTCTTGAGGGCGGCGCTAGACTTGACGGAAAGGCCGGGTTGTGACAAGAACACAGCAAGAGGAAAAGGTCTTCGCTCTGCTGTCAACAGCTTGGTCACGAACAAAGGGAGCCTTGGCAATGCCCTGCTAGCCACCAGCAGACGCGGCGCCGGCTCCCGATGCTAGCGTCAAGGCTCTTGATAGAAAGACAGGGATCCCAACCATCTTGGGTTCTTGCAAGCTGACTTCCCTCATGCTCAGAGATTGCTATTGCTGGCAGGAACTGAGAGGAGGGCGACAAGGACATCGCTTGTTACGGGCCCAGATGTATGGAAGAAGAGCACGCCATGGAACACAGAAGGTCTACTGTATGGACAATGCGTAACACACAGCTGTTCGCGATCCTGTAACTCCGAACTGCCTGGCTTCCAACCATGGCTTGCTGGACGACGAGTCCAGGATTCGATGTCCTCAATCGCTCGAAATAGCCTAGAATATAGTAGGATGCTAACTGGGCCATCTGAGACCGTCACAGGCCCTGTTTGCCATATCCCTTCTCGGTATTGTATTGTACATCCTCCATGCTTGTTTAACCTGACTGAAAAGGTTCGGTCGGTACATGTTCACGGCCCTTCTATCACCGACCAACTCTGCTGAGCGCCCTCTTTGACGCCATTACCTGGACAACAACTCTGTTCCTTTGAGACGGCGTTTTTGGCCCTCGAGGGCAAGGCCGTGGGAATCCCGTCTTATTCACAGCGTCGTGGAGGCGGACCACAACGCAATGAACGACGACTGATGTTGCCTACACAGGAGGACCGGCATATTTTTCTCTTGTCAGCCGAATCGAAGATGATTCGGCAGCTTGACTGCGCGCTCTCCAATTACTGTCATTCCTCTATGACGTTAGTGCTTGGCCAGTCACTCTGGGTCATCGGCTGGCTTACTGAGCTGTTTGTACCAAGCATTCCGCGTCTCTGTCGGCGTTGCCCAGCAAACCGACCTCGACAGCTTGGAGCCACCGATATACATGTACATGTTTTATGTCCAGTAGACCATTTTCCTTTGTTGTAGTTGTACACATATGGCCTGAGATTCGAACACCATGGTAGTCGCGTCAGTCGGCAGTAGCCAGCTATGCGCCAGTAGCTAATATTATCCTCTGTAACGCCAACCATGAGTTCTCGAGATACCACTAAGAACAGCGAGGTGGGAGAGGGAGCACTCACTGGGATGGCTCTTGGGTGTTTGCGTCACAACTGCTTGTCCAGCGATTGCTGCCTCAACGTCGTCATCACCATCGCTTGACGACAAGCATCGCTGACAAGAAGACCAAGGAGAAGAAGGAGTCACGCACAAGTGTCTATAAGATTAATTTATCTTATTCCTCCATCCTGTTCGTGTTTTTAGTGGTCTGTTCAGGATAATAGGGCCGTGGACGCCAGTGGACGCCAGTGGTGTCTCCTCGGCGTTGGTTGTCAGAGGAAAAGACCGATCACCCTCCAGAATTCTGGCCCCCCGTTCGTCCCCGGGCAGCCCCGGGCAGCGCCAGCAGCCCCGGCAACCCTCCGCCATGTTCATGCCCCGAGCACACCTCTACTGTATCAGAGAAAAACCTCGCAGTGGAGATTCGTAAGAGTTCAATATTTGTAGATGCTGGTTTCCCAGGCCATAGAGGTCTATAAATACTTGCTAAAAATTCCCAACCTTCATCAACTTTCAACCAACAAAAAACCCAAAACGATCACAACAACCAAACTCTTCTCGTTTTTTGTTTTTTTTTCAATCAAATATCTACCATGGCGTAAGTTATCATCATCATCATGCCATTATCTTCCCCCATCAACTTCTCCCTCGTGGGCCGCTGCGACTCTCGCATGGCCGCCCCCCTTCCCCCGTGGCTACGCCGCTCATGGCTACGCCCCAATCGCTCCCCCGTCGCTCCAAAGATTTATAATGGTCATTTTATCACTGTGGCTAACTCTCGATGCCCTCGCCGCAGCTCGCGGGACGTTTTCGACTTCCACAGCCGTAAGTTCAACCCTTCACATCCCCTTCGCTGCCCGTAGGCCATCGCCGAGGGGAGATGACTGACTTCGTGGATACCAGAATCTGTGTCGTTTGTCCCAGACGACGCACAGGCACGGCACCTGGTTGACCACCAGATCCGGTCCGGCGTCTGCTGGGGCAGACAATACCGAGAGGCCTCGTGGAAGGCGTTCCGTGCCGACCATGGCACCAGGGAAGAGCGGTGGTATCTCGCCATCGTCTCTGAACTGAGAGACCGGGGTAAGTACCTGCCGTCTTTTTGCCCTCCATTTCTGTCTTTTCATCTCTGTCCTTGTCCACCACCTGTTCTCTGTTTCTTTCCTCCTGCCCCAACAACATCCTTCAGTCATTCAGTTATTTCATCTTTTCCTTGCCACACACTGGTGAGAGAGACACTGCTGACCCAAACATTTTGCAGTCGTCGGGGCTGCCCTCGCGGGTATCCCATAAACGGCGAATCCGGAAAGCGATCGCTTTGGGGCGGAGGAGGAGGAGGAAGAAGGGAGGGGGGAGGGGGTGATATCTCAATATTGGTGTCCTTCGCGCCGTCGGGGGATGAAAAAAAATACTGAGGTATGTCTCGCTTTTCTCTTTGTCTTTCTGTACCTGCTGTTTGACGCTGTGCTGACATGAGACACCATCTTCAGACGCTCGGCTTGTTCACGTTGCTTCGGCAGTCCAACACGGGACGCGAGAAAACGAAGAGAAGGATGAGCAAGACGTGGCTCCTCGGCACCCGCCCTCTCCAAGTACGTTTCACAGACTGGTTATTTATATTATCATGTCCGCTCTACTGACAAGCATACAGCCCACTGTGTCGATGAATCGGACCAGCAGCGGACGGTCGTGGAAATGCAGGGAAATTGCTGCAGCGGCCGCCCCTTGCGAATTTCGACAGCCAACCGACTTGATTACTTCCGTCCTGACCCTAAACATGACGACCATCCGGCGAGCTTTCGCCTTCTCGGCCAGAGCCGGACGAAGGGTCCATCAAGGATGCCTTGGGGCTCTTCAAGAGAACGTCCGGGTAAACCGTCGTTGGGAGAAATTGGTAGTTCGGACTCATCTTGTTAGAACTTCCAAAGCAGTCCCCGGCGATGTTGAGGTTGAGCGGCATTGGTGAGGCAGGGGTGGGCATTCAATGGATCCCTTCAAGGAGTCGGGCCCAAAGGGCGACAAGACAGATTGGACATTTGATTTGGTGCATGGAGAAGGAAAATGGCCAGAATGGGAGACTTGTATCCAAGGGGATTGTCATCAGCCAGCTCAGACTCTCCCGGCCTGGTCTTGAAATCAATGCGCAGTGCTGAACAATAAGGTACTCAGCCCCCCCTATGATCCCGTCTCCTCCTGCATGTTCCTGCACACCTCTCATGTTTGAGAATTTTCTCGAACAAAGCCAATTGATCAACCGACATGCGTGCCGGGCCGGACGTTCTCCATGAATTGCCCTTTTCACCTGTCTATATCCAATTTCCGGGTCGGCGTGGCATTCTAGATCCCAAGAATGGATCATCAGGCTAACTGCCGGCTCTTCTTCCAGGGCCGCGCCGGCAAGAGTCATTACAGCCGGAATACGTTCATTTGAACTAAATGATTCTGTCCCTTGGTTACTCCAGACTGCGGGGTCAAGAAGTAGGAAGCTGCCGCTTTTACAAGAGTCCAGTCCAAAATGGCCGTTCTTTAGGAGACGCTCCCGCTGTGTGAGCCTTCCCGTCCTCGGTGTGGTATAAACAAGTATAAACAACAAAGAACACCAATCCTTCGGTAATCACCTTACACAAATGGGGCGGTTTCTGTCGGTCGCAGCGCTGGCTGCCGCTCTCGCGCCGGCAGTCAGCAATGTCTTTGTCCAGGCGCAGTCGGCTCCCAATCCAGGATGCACCAACCGTTCTTTTACCACGCCGAGCTGGCTGGTTGAGAACTTCGTGTCGCAGGAGTCGGCGGACCTGACGGTTGTCTCGTTCCACGCGCTGAATCGAGCCACCAACGTCACGCTGGATCTGAGATGTACTTCGGGCAATGCAACAGCAGCAGGATGGCAAAGCTGTTCGTCCCGGAATCGGACGGACACGGCGCAGCCCACCATCGCTTCTTACCAGTCCGACAACTCGACCGCCTGGTTCCTGTTCAACGAGACCTGGACCTGCGATGACATGAATCCGAGAAACCCGTACGTGGCCCGTCTCTCAGTTTTTTTATTTTTTTATTTCTTTTTCCCCCTCTCTTTCTCCGTCTCATTCTGCAGGCTCGGTGTGCTGACCCTCGATGAAGACTCAATTTTACCGCGGTGGGCAACAGCTCTGTGGCCCTTAACTGCACCGCCGACCAGACCAACACGACGACTTGCCGATCCACGAAGCCCCTGCTCGTCAAAGCGGCTCTGCTTTCTCCCGTCAGGATCACTCCGGCGTACGTTGGCGGACCGACGGGACACGACACCAAGGGCTGCACAGCCCAGGCAAGAAACAGCAGCTGGGAGGTGTCCGCGAGCCAAATTAACCTCCGAAGCGTCTCCGGGAGGCTCCAATCTGGAAATGCCTTTGTCATCATCAAAAATGACAATCTGGGCTACACTGCCTCGTGTGGAGGACAGCTCACGGGCGAGGCCGGCCCCCAGGTGCTGGTGTGCGAAGGCCAGACAGCGTACCGGCGGCCAGACAAGTACCAGATTCAGTCTGTCCTCATGTTTGACCCCGCGACGTTTGCACTCACGGTCAATCAAACCTGGTACTGTGACGACCAGGATCCCGCACAGCCGTTAGTTGACCTCCCCTTTATTTCTTTTTATTTTTTTTATTTTCTTTTTTCAATTCTCCCAGTTTGCCTCCGCTGACAACTTGAGAACCCGCCAGTATCTCCATCAGCGCCTCCGGAACCACCCCGCTCAGCCTCGAATGCCAGGTCTTCAACGAGGAGACGACCTTCTGCACAGGAGGCAGCTCGCCGTTTTCCGGGAACATCACCTCGCGGGCCCTGCTCCAGCCCTACTCTCTCAATGACCCCCTCGCCACGGCCCCCAGCTGCACCGTCTCGTCGATCATCGCCCCAGCCTGGTGGCTCAGCAATTTCGAGACCAACACCACCAGGGATAACGGCAACAATGTGACAGCCAGGTTTGGAATGGAGCTGCAGGTGAGCGGTCAGCCGACGGGGTACACGGCCAACATCGTCACCAACGGCGTTTACGTCCCAAGCGCCAACGCCTCGACAAACTCTTCGGCCGAGCTGCCGTGGTACAAGTGCGTCATCGAGTCGGTAGGCGATCCGGCGCTGTCTCCGACGGGGTGCGAGTTTAGATACGACATGGCAAGCCGGTTCCTCGGGTTGAAGGTGGATTGGAAATGCTCGGATTTGGATCCGGGGAGCCCGTAAGTTCTGCCGGCGCCGCGGCCGGCGGGCCGGACG
>JAMAKP010000029.1:0-28444 GCA_023628455.1 Chaetomiaceae sp. B2702 | reverse complement strand
TTGTTTTTTGTTATTGGTTTGTTTTGTTTGGGGGGCCCCCTTTTTGCCCCCCCCCCCCCCCCCCCCCCCCAACCGTTGCGACTTATCCCCGACCTTGAACGAAAACGAGGTGCTAACATGGCGGTGCAGTGTCAGTTTTAGCGGAGAGATGCGCACTCTATTGCCGAGCTTCAACTGTGTCACGTCCGGGGAACGGATCCGCTGTGCCTCGCCTGATCCGCAGCCATGGAGGGTTAATGTCACTTCAGCGACGTGGAAGTAAGCTGCAGATTCAGGCTGGGTTGAGGCTGTAGCTTGGATCGTTGTGGCTGGTAGTCGACATGATAACGTGCAAAGAAACCTGGAAGGCAGTGGGGTAATTGTGTATTCAGACGTTGATACCTACAGTTGGATAGCCTAGAAGATCAAAGGTACAGCCAACTCTGAGGCAAAGTGTCCCTCTCAAGACAGTGAAGATACAGCGGCACTATCCCTGTTCAACTGCTCAACGGCTCGACGCGACAATCTCTGCGCCAGCCAGCCGATGTTCCGGCTCCTCGAATAATTGCAACCCCCTCCCCCCACCCCCCTTTGACGCAAACACCTCAAAAATCCTCCAACTTGTACACTTCGTACGCAGGCTCCTCATACGGATGCGCCCTAGTCCGTGATTAGCCTTCTTTTTTATTTTAAATTTAATTCTTTTTTTTTTTCCCATCCACGGCAACTCGCGACGACAGAAAGCAGAACTCACTCCTTCAACGCAGCAACCGCCTTCCGCGCCACCTCCTCCCCGACACACAACGTCTCCACCCTCGCCTCCTCGACACGCTCCAGCGTACCGACCTTGCCGATATGGGGGTTGGCGGCGTCGCCGGGCCGGAACTGGCCGGTCCCCATCACCGTAAAGCAGCACTCGGTGTAGTGGCCCGCGCCGGGGTACCGCCCCGCGCCGGCGGCGAAGATGGCGGTTTTGCAGGCCTCGAGGGCGGCGGGCGGGACGTGGAAGACGAGTTTGTAGCGCGCGAGGACGGCCGCCATTGTTTCCAGCTTCTTTTGCGGTCTGCCTACTGTGTGTACGGTGGCTGGACCGAACTTCAAGTTTGTTGCAATGGGGAGGGCGGGGCTGCGGGGGCGTGTGATGTATGGACATAACTACCTACCTACCTTACCTACCTAGAGTATTCAAGGCGGGGCTCCTGGTGTTACCTATTGATCTCTCTTTTTGATGACTTTCAAGCGAGGCGACAAATTCCGCCTTTATATTTTATGGTATGAATGTTGAAGAATGCACGAGTAGCAGCGTTCGACCCAGTGGTGCCGGCGCGAGACAGGTAAGAATGGTTGGCACGAGGAGGCGGACATTACAACGGGTATTTATTATGAATCTCCTACAAAACTACCAGCTTCCCCCCAAAGCATATTGCGCACACACTTCCCACATCCCGCAATCATCACATTGCCGCATTACCGCATTAACGCATCACCGCATTACCGCATTACATCCCAAAACGGATAATCCTTTGCTCGACAACTCCAATACGCCCTGCCCCGATGGAAAAACGCCCCATTACGAGCTCTTCCACGCCAATCCAGACTTCCTGCATTCACTCCTGCCTTGCCTCGATTCCACATTCACCTTCTCACGCCCCCCCGCCTTCAACGTTTACCAAAACCGGAAAGGCCTGGCCCTCCCCGGCGCACCGGCAGTAGCGATGCTGCTCGTAACTGCCGGCGGCCGGCTCGTCGCAGGAGGCTGTGTGGGCGCACCCGTGGTTGAGCTCGGCGGCGGCGGCGGCGGCGGCGGCGGGGCGGAGGAAGAGTGGCCCGGCTGGGACGTCGACGAGCTCGGAGGAGGCGAACTCGAGGGCTTCGAGCTGTGCGAGTAGGTGGAGCTCTCGCAGGGCTCGTCGCTCGTGCTGTGCGAGTAGGTGGTAGAAGTCTCGCATGGCTCGTCGCTCGTGCTGGTGGTCTTCGTCTTGGTGTGGCTGCGCGTCGGGGAGATGGTCACGGTCGTGGGCTCGCAGTCCTCGGTAGAGGAAGACGAGGAGGAGGACGTCGACGTCGACGTCTCCGGCTCGCAGTCATCATCAGATGAAGACGACGGGGGCGTCGAGGTCGTGGTGCTGCTGGGCGGGGTGCTGGTGCTGGAGTCGGTCGTCGTGCATCCAGTGGCCGACACGATGGCCCAGCTGGTAGCGCAGCCGAGACCCTTGCACTTCTCGCGGCAGGGGAAGTTCAGGTAGGAAGTGGCCGGCGGGTTCGGGCAACCGCACTGCTGCGTCACGGTGCTCAGGACCAGGCATGCGGGGATGACGCAGGTCTGGCACTGCTCTGCGGTCGCCGTGATGGTTGGGCAACCCGTTGGCGGGGCGGTCACGGTCGTGTGGTGGTGGTCGCCGGTGGCCACGACGGGTGCGATGCTGTGCCAGCGGTTGGTCAGCATCCTCCCTCCAAAGGCAAAAGACACGTTCACGTTGGTACAATATGGATGGAGGTACACTTACACCGCAGTCCCGACAGCAAGCAATACTGCAAACGAGTGCATCTTGGTGACTGACTTGAGCTAAACGAGTGTCAAGTTGAAGCAGGCGTAACGACTGTGTTTGGGAGAGAGAGAGCGCAAGGCAACCCACTCCGGGCGAAGCGGCGCATCTTATCCCATTTGATGCCACAAAGAACCAATGTCTTGGCCGAGCATCTAGCCGAACTGGGCGTTGACGCAGCCCATGACGCTGGTTCTGGGGTGGGATTTTACGAGCTCTGCTCACCTCACCTCGCCAACATTCAGCCATTCTTTTCGAGTCACGCTGTGGTCACGGTATCGTCGAGTGCCAACACAAAGACCCGGAAGCGGACGGCGCGGGGTATCGGCAGCCGTCATTGGCCGGACCGGCACAAAAACGGCAGGCTGGACCTCGTATTGGGGAGCGCCACACTTCTCTGATTCGCCTCGACAGTCGGTCGGGCTCTTGGCATTGACGTTATGCATGCAACGGTCTCGACGAGGACAAGATCCTCTGGGCAACCAGTGCACGCCAACACCTTCTTGGGTCCTAGTGTAGCTGTCACCGCCAATATTTGCTGGGCGCCCTGACTACCTATGGTAAAAAAAAAAAAACCCTTTTTTTTCTTCGTTGTTCGATCCCGTACTCGCTTGCCGGGCTGGCTGGCCATGTGGCATGTTGCGCCTCTCAACTGGACTTGGCAACCGATGCCCCAGGAGGATACCAGGCTTTTCTCCCGGTCGCTTTTCTTCGGATTGATATTGGGCCGCATCGACTTCCGGGTCGGTCAGCCTGGTCAGGTGGTCTCGCAGATAAACAAATCCGGGACTTTGCGATCAAGGTCCTTCGTGACCTTACAGAGTAGTTTGGCCTCCACTCGGTGAGCTTCGGACTCGGCAAAGAAGCGCCGGCATTACGGAACCCTCCAGTTGAAGAAGTCAAAAAACTGCACAGAAAAAACAAAAAGGTTGTTTTGTAGTCATTTAACAAATACACGCGTCAACAATCACTGCAATCATCACTGTAATCCCAAAGGCCTCTGTTATGCTCTCACTCACTGCAATGTTGGGAAATACTGTATGTGGCTGCGCCTGGCCATTGGGAAAATCAACCTACGGCATAGACTGGATCCAATATCATTCTCGAAACCGTTTTAACGTCTTGATTTCTTCCACGCGGCTCACCTAGTCAAAACCAAAAGCGCGTCCATGTATTGTAGTTTTATCTTACTGTCGAGGCTCGTTACGAACTGGGAGAGTTCTATGACTAGGGAATTTCATCTCACTCGCCATGGGCACCGAGTGTTTTGATCCTGCGAAACCGTGCGGGTGTTCAACACCAGATAGGGTGACGAATGCGAGACTATCTCGTATAGCGTTACCAAGTTCTACCTTACTCAGCCACAACACCTGGGTTATGGGCTTCGTGACGAGTATAGCGTTAACGGCTTCTGCTATCGCCGTATCCGTCTGGTTGCGAGAATGATCTCAGCCACTCTCCGTAATCTGAACAGACACGTACTTACCCACTATCTTCCCGCCCGTTGGTTTTACTTGGAAGAGAGACTAAGCAAACCGGGCTCGTATCGCCCTTGACTTGCGGCCGTATTGTTCTCCCGCTTCCTCGAAACACATGCGAGAGATACGCCGCTCTCGTGTCCATCCCCTGCTATTTCCGCCCACTTGTCTCTTTCAACAGTGCGAGGTGATAAGATACCTACTGATTCTAGTAGACCGTTCTTCAAACCCGTCCCCTTTGCTTTCATCTTGCATTAGATCACTTCTTGGAGTTGCCGAACTGGTTATGGGTTGGGAGGGCAGTGACGTTGACCTGACGGTCACCGAATCAGTGAGCGTGTCGTGTCAAGCTTTAAATATGCCCAAGCGTCTGAAGGGCTTCCTAGTCCATGGAATGATTTGATTCCTTCAGCAAATGACCGACATGCGGCTCGGGTGTGTCCTTTTGTGCTAAGAGCTTCAGCCCTGACGGCTGAATTCTTGGCATGACGGAGTCGTGCCGTGTCAGCAAGATTGCGATTTTACAATACTTTCCATCATGCGTTGGCGAAGGAAATGGAGCTTTGGTTCCTCGCCGTGGATGGAAACTGCCGGCCTACCACTTCTATCATGTCCACAAAGGAAGAGAAATTCGCAACTGATGCGATGATCCAGACCGTCTTACCTTCTGAGAGCACACTGAGCCATAATAGGGCTAACGATCGAGACAATATTGTGGGCGCAGTTTTCTGCACTGCGAAGACGTTGCATTGAGCACGGAGGATGCCGTCAACTGCTCCATTCGGCTTGTGAGGCGAATATCAAGCTCGATGCGAGAGGCGGAAGCCGATGTTTGGCCCGGCTCTCCTGCCTGACCGGGCCCGACCAGCGCTGATCACTGGGTCCAGGCATTGCGGGTAACGAATACCTGACGTTGATCACAGAAGCTTATCCCGACGACACGCGTTCTGTTTCTGATCTATTCCGTGGAGCGATGCGATTTGATGCGACTTGATGCGACTTGACACGCACTTGAGCAATGAATCAGGAAAAGAGTCCGGGAGCCTGACACTCCCAGATTCCCAACACGCTTCTTGCACCGTGTGCACTGAGTGGTTGGTGATGGGAAACAGGAATTTTGGCTGGCGTCTGATGGTTTGAGCGTCCCCCACTTTCCACTTACCACTTTCCGCACAGAGTGAGCTTGCCCTGCCCCACCTGCCCACCCACCATCGTCGTCAGCGGGCATAGAAGTGGAGCAAGAGAGGACCCTGAACTGCCGGCAGGGTAAAGTGAAGTGCCCTCAAGTCGGGCCAGAACCGCCCTGCACATCTTCCCCCCCTCCTCACTCACGAGCTGGTCTGCTCCTCCTCTGCAGTGGACGCGCATGCATATGTGCGACCGCCATGGCAGAAGCTACAGTTTCTTGTTCCCGTCGAATACCATCAAGCGAGCCGGGAAAATGATTGCCGATCATTCTGCTTGATCCGGATTCCGGCTTGTCAAAGCTTGGCATTCGTCCCGCCGGGTCTCATCACCCCACGGTTACAGCTTGGGGATGGAGCCATAAATTTTTTTTTTCTTCAGCACCTGGTACTAGTTATGCTAGTCTGGCGCGCAATGCGATCGTCCACTTTAGAATTGGATGGGATCAAACTGCAAACATGACGGCCTAGAGCCGGGGGCCTCAAGCATGCCCCATGTGCATGTACACGTGTATGTATGTATTTCGGATGACGATCTCTTGCCTACAGGTATGCACATACAACGATCCACTCACGCTCCCTGCGCTGCACGACAGACGCGCAGGCTCCACTGACGGTCATCTCCACACCGCGGGGCTGTTGGGTTGGGTTTAGTTATCAAACAGCAAACTCGCAGAGCATCCGGACGAGCAGCCTTTTTTGTGAGGACGGTGTGTGGTACAGAACGAGCTTGCGGTTTACCAATCTCCGGCGCTGTTGCCTCCCTGCTGGGCGCAGCTGAGGGTTTCTCAACCGGGTCTGGCTCTGCCGTGAAAAGTCTGGCTGAAGCAAGGAATCGGGTTTCATGCTCATGCTCTCGAGTCGACAGGTTGCTGCGAGTCGTTCAAACCAGTCTCAGCTGGACGGATTTGGGCTCATCTCTGCGCGATCGAGCAGCAGCCAGCCGAAGACCTGTCAGGCGATGCCGTGCTGCCTCTCCTAAGCCCAAACGGCTCTAACCCCACACCAAGCCGCACTCCTCGCGTCCGGCGTTCTCGCTCATTCGCTGGAATGTGCGACGCCATCTTGTCCTACTGAACCTGACACCTGGGAAAAGCGGTCTTTGTCCGGCAACCAAAGCCCCCTCATCCCTGGCCTTGATGGGTTGGTTTGTCACAAGATCCTTTTGAATCGCTGATAGTCCTGCGAGCAAGCCGAGATACAAAAACCAGCGCCGGTCCGCCGGTGTTCAGCTGTCCGAGGAGCTCATCCTCTTCGTCCCTCCGTCAACTTACGGGCGAGGCTCCAGACTCCCATCTTATCCCGCGCGACGATCACACCGCATCTGGTTAAGACGGCCGATGCATGGGAAACAGGGTTTGACAGGGGCTGCAGCAGAGGTACCGACATCCATCACTACTTCGTACTGCGGCATCGCTTTGCTTGAATTACCCCCCCCCCTTAGCCGGCAGCGACCCACTCGCCCACCCGAGCCGGGGCCCCGCCAGGGTTTGACAAGAGCGCTGCCATGGCTGGAGGCGGCGCAGACGCTGGTGGTATTAGTAGGCCACGCTCGCCCAACCGCGACATCTCAGGGGTCATCGGCCGTTTCCTGCAGCGGACAGCAAGCACGACAGGGACGAGCAAGCGCTTCTATCGGAGAAGCACCGGAAGTGTGATCGCACTCAAGGAAGTATTACTGAGTGAGGGAGACGAGGGCCAGTCGGATACAGCAGCAACTCACACCCCGGCAGCTGGGGCAGCACATCGACGCTCTAGAAGCACAGCGGCCAATGCAGGCAACATCACACAACCTCAGCCGCAAAAGCCAACAGCAGCACCAGCAGCGACTTTCGAAATGCCAAGCGCAACCCCACAACAACAACAGCAACAACAACAACAACGACCACCCCAACTGAAAAAAAAAGCCAGTTTCCGGGATCGTCTGAAGGCATGGCAGAAGCCGCCTCAATCCTTGGAGATAGTGACGGAGGAGTCGAAGCCACGGTTCATCTATGAGCCCAAACATGCCGCCAGCGATTTCTCACGGTTGGCAGTTTCACCATTGAGTCCGGCGCGGCAGAGACTCCCTCAGCCCATACGGCCGCCGCTGGTTGGGGACGACACACCGGCCGCCGTCCGAACTACTCAAAGACGATCAAAGAATTACGATGGGGATCGCAATCCTCCACAAGTCGAGGAACCAGCACGTCGTCATTCTAGGGCGGGAGCGAACCGCCTTTCCTGCACGTTGGTAGAGGACCCCTTCCAGGCCTCCGACTCCGCTGTGCATGTCCCAGTCAACGACCGGCCTGTGGCATGGAGCCCAAGCACACAGGCCCCCGTCCGAAGGGATGAGCAATCGACGCCGCCCTCCCAGCCACTCTCGGACTACGAGTTGTTCATCGCTCGCGCCGAAGCGGAAGACCGTGAGCGGCGCGAGAGAATCCTGCGCAGCATATCGCAGCGCTCGGCAGCGTACTCGGTGAACCGCGTCAGGCCGGATCCCCACAGGCAGTTTGCGGTCGCAGGCTCGTCGTCAGCCGAGAGAAGCGACAGGTCGCAACAGCGAAGTAGCGAGCAATATGTCCTCCGTAGTAACAGCCGAGGCGCGCAGCAGCAGCAGCAACAGCAACAGCAACAGCAACAGCAACACCAGCCACCACAACAGTCATCTCGAGAACAGAAGCCGACAACACGCAAGGGACACGCGCGCCAGTCAAGCTGGGCACCGAGCTATGCGACCAGCGGTAGTGTAGCAGAGAAAGTCCTGGAGAGAAAGCGGTCGCCTGTATCGGATTCGCAGCCGCAGCCGCAGCCACAGCTACAGCCGCAACCACAAGAGCAACCGCGCCGACCCTCCGAACTGCCGATAGCCCCGCCCCAGCCGATCGTCTACGGGATCGACGGCGAGTTCAACCGCGGATCAGAGTACCAACCACGGCCGTCGCGGTCGCTGCGCAGGCAGGCCAGCCTTACGCAGCGTCTTGTTGAGTATATCAGGCCGCCCAAGGCCACTGCGCCGCCCGTTGCGACGTTGGCAGAGTGATTCGCGATGATGGCCTCGGTAGATGGATGGACGGATTGTGTTTTTCGAGACGCGAGATGTCTGCGGATGGGAAAGGGAAAGGGGTCCGGACGGCGCATACGGGGTGGAATACCAGGGTAAAAGGGTTCGGGGGCTGGAAAGACCAACTTACTGCGTACCTGTAATATCTCAGACCGCCACGACAGGGGCGACTTTTACTGGCCTCTTCAACGCGTTTGATGCGCGCACAGCTGGCTGTCGGAGCATCTGAAAATGAGTGAGCGGGGTGTGTTTCCCCTAAAACATGCGGCGAGAGAAACCGTGTGGTTTTTATTGAACGGTCAAGATGAGATGATGAGCTGTCTGTCATGTACGGATCTTGTACATAGTACGAAAGTCCACAGCACTGAGCACGCGCAACGCGCATCAGCCGTTGGCTAACTAACTACCTACAGTAACTAGTTAATGATGACGGGGATGCTGGCGATCGGCTAAGATGAGGTGGCTCAGGGTGGGTGCCACGACCAGGGCTCCAGGGGATCAATGCGCCGGCAACAACATTGTTCCGTCAGGGGTCCGTCCCTTCTCCCGTCCTTCGTCCCGTCCCGCCATCTTATCGCTGCCGCTTTTCAGCTCTCAATTGAACGAACTCCGTGCAGTGATAATTCGGACGAGTGTTACCGTCTGATCTGGAGCAGCGGCCGAGTTGGTTACCCCATTGGTTGCGGCGCCTGGGCACACCTAGCGGCGATCCAAAACCCCCCAGCATCGCAGCGACAGCAGCAGTAGTCAGCAGCAGGCCAACGATCATCGCCCACGGATCCCCCCCTTGCACAGTTACACCTACACACGCTCTCCTTGTTACACACATACGCTCCGCGCACCACGCACTACAGGGGCTCCGTCGCGAGATGGCATCCTCGTCGCATTTGCTCACGGCTCTGCCAATCGAGCTCCTTGTTTTTGTCATCGACAACCTTGGCCGCGTCGAGGATGTTGCCGCACTCGCGCTAACGAACCGCCGCCTGCACAGCGCCGCCAACCCCTACCTCTACAAGCGGGCAGCCCAGCGCGGTGATGCGCGGTCGCTGGCGTGGGCCGCAAACCGCGGCCTAGTGCCGACGCTAAGGATGGCGCTTGCTGCTGGCATCGACCCCAACCACGAGTTCATCGAATGTCTGCCGGCAGATGAATGGGAGAGGGTAAGCACCGCCGCCCGGGCCGATGCCGCTGCAGGCCGCCCCAAGACCCTGTGGGCCATGTGGGACTTCAACAATCGACCGAGAGCCGACGTCAACAAGTGGTCCCCCGAGCCCGGCGGCGGCGACCCCAACCACGACGTCGACACCCCCGCGAGCGACTCTACCGTTGCGCCTTCGCCCCACGCCCCCAGCGCGTCAGACCAAGACTCGGTCGTTTCGTCCGAGGAGGACATGTCCCAGCGCAGCAGCCGTGCGACCCCAGCAACCGAACCATTAGCAACGCCCACGCCCACGCCCGACACACTAACACGCCGCTACCATGCCATCCACCTGGCCGCACGGGGCGGCCACGTCGAGATTCTCGAGATTCTCCTGCGCCACGGCGCGGTCGTCAACATCTCGTCGGAGCGCTTCTGCACCTGCACCCCGCTCTACGGCCTCCTCAACGCGCTCGAGCACCCAGAGGACGATGCGGACCGGCCGAGGTGGACGCCGCTCCACGTCGCCATCTGCCACTCCCACGGCGACGCCGCCAAGCTGCTCCTCGCGCACAAAGCCAACCCGATGATGGAAACGCTCGCCGACGCCCACAACCTCCACCTGCCCGAGAGCGACGTCGGCTACGGCGCGACGGCACTGCACCACGCCGCGGGCGCCGGCCTGGTCGATCTCGTCCGGTACATCCTCGACAACAAGATCCAGACCGACATCAACGTGTGCGAGGACAACACCCTCACGCCGCTCTATCACGCCTACGCCAACCGCCGCTGGGACACGACGATGCCGCTGCTGCTGGAGCGCGGCGCCGACATCAACTGCGAAGCCAAGATGTACATCCCCTACACGGCCATCACGCCGCTGGGTGAGGCGTGCCGGCTGGGCGATTTTGCGGTGGCCGACCGGATGATCGACTTTGGCGCGGACGTGTGCAAGGGGTTCCAGGCCTTCACCAAGGCCGGGTGCCTGACGCCGCTGCACATGTGCTGCATGCGGTCGGCGCAGCCCGTGGGCGAGCCCGAGGAGAAGGGCGCCGACGACGAGGCGCGGGGCCAGGCGCGCATGCGGACCATCGAGAAGCTCATCGCCAAGGGCGCGTCGCTGGACGCGCGCGACTGCTTCGGGAGCACGCCGCTCATGGCGGCCGTGCAGTCGTGTAATACGTTTGCGCTGGAAGCGCTGAGCATCGCCGGGGCAGGTCCCGACGACCCGGGCACCCCCACCGCTGCCGGGCGGGACGGCGCCTCCCAGCCGCCCAAACTCAAGGGGGTAGCTAAGCCCGACGATGCTACGGCGGTACGCGGGCCGTAGATGGTGTCGTTTTGGGTGTGTAGATTTTTTGTAAGAGCGCGCGGGCTGTCCCCATCCTGGATTATCTATCCACCGGACGGCCGAATGTCCATAGGACGTTGTAAATACCCCCCCAAACCAAGATCATGTGTGCGCTGCTATTTGTTCCGTTAGTTTCCAGACCCCATCTATTTAGAACCGTCACCCTTCTCGCCCTCGTTGGCTAATGGATCTGGATCTGACAATTGCTCCCGATGAAACGATGAACGCGAAACCCAGTCAAAATGGTGGATGCCGCCGCCGAACCGCATTTTCGATTCGGATTTATCCTCATGGGGTATCGATAGCCTACAACCTCTTTTTTTCGTGGAGAGGGGTTTCTACCACCTCCTCCCGCGGCCTCTCCCGCCTCTCCCACCACCACCACCACCACCCCCCATCTGCTGCTCATACCCATAACCCTGGCCCTGGCCCCCTCCAAACCCACCACCGCCAAAGCCCTGCCCCTGACCACCCTGCCCCGGCCCACCCGCGCCGCCGGCACCCGCGCCGCCATACATGCTCGCCATAGCCGCCATATCCATCTGGCTCGGGTCCATCCCACTGGCCATCATCTGCTGCATCATAGCCTGCATCTCGGGCGTCAGCCCTTCCATCCCCGTCATCCCCTGCCCCGCGCCCACACCCACACCACCCACGCCACCGCCGACCACGCCAACGCCCTGCTGCCCCGCGCCGCCCGCCCCGGGCGGCATCCCGCCCATCATCATCATGTTGGTCATGTCCTCCATCATCTTCTTGTTGCTCTGCGCGATCGCTTCGGGGTTGTACTCGGCGCGCAGCGCCTCCTGCTTTTGCGCGTACAGCGCCCACGTGAACTCGTCGAAGCCGTAGTTGAAGTAGTCGGACAGGTCGGTGCCCGGCTTGCGCCAGGGTTTGGCGTTGTCCGCGGGCAGGTCCGTGTCGATGTTGATTTGGGTGAGGGGTTTCCCCGTGGATTTGTGGGTCGGTATGCCGTGCACGTCGACTTTGGAGGTGGATAGCGCTGTTGCCGGCCCGGATGCAGCAGCAGCTGCAGCTGCTGCTGCTACTGCGGGGGAGGGGGGTTGGTGTTGTTGTTGGGAGGCGGCGGGTTTGATGATGGCTGTCTCGGAGGTGGCGGTGCGTTGGGGGATGTTTTTGATCTCGCTGTAGCGGGACGGCCTTTGTGGGAGAGAGGGAGGGTGGATGTTAGTTGGGGTGAGTGAGGTCGTGGGCTGGGCAATGCAGGGAGCTTACGGCGGAGGGGCTGGCTTCGAGCTGTCTTGTCGCTCCGTGATGATGTCGATATCCTGGATCATCGGTTAGTAAAAGGATTTGATTTCAATTGTGCTATCCATCGTGCTGAAACGCACTGAATCATCGTCTTCGTCCATTGCGCCGCCCTCATCCTCCTCCTCGCCCTCCTCGAGCTCCTCGTCCGCATCCTTCTTTGTTGTTGTGGATGGTGCTTCGCCTGGAGACTGGTGAGCTTGCTGCGCAACCGGCGCCTGAGGCTCCTCAGGAGCGTAGAAGTCGTCTTCGTCGTCGATATCCATTGTGGTTGTGTGTGATGTAATACGCAGCGCTGTGAGTGTGAGTGTTGTTAATGAACCAGAAAGTTGGTGCTGTTGAAAGTGCAGCGCAGTGGATGAAAGCTGCAAGAAGCATGACTGGCCAAACAAGCACCCAAGCTAGCGGTAGTAGGGGGGTTGTGAATCGGCTTGGCGTTCAAGAAGGTAACTAAACGGTTCCGGCAGGCGGTCAGATGCAACCCCTGCAATCGCGACCAGGACCAAGCTCCTGCTGGCTGCGCGGTGGGGCAGCAAAAAGCGATCCGCGTCCATACAAAACAACTGGCAAACCGAGCGCAAGCAACGCAGCGATAACCACAACCTAATCACGCTGCTTTCTCCACAGGCACATTCCAGCAGCCCGCTCTTGCTATCCCTTGCTGCAGAACGCCGCCGACATGCTCGCACGGTCTGCTAGTGGCCCGGCCGGGCTTAGCATCAACACGGGCTCGGCGAATCTCTTGTAAGTTTGCCTCTGTCGAATTGGTGCGCCGCGAGCGAGATGAACTAGTCGACTACGCAGATAAATGGATGATGGACGCTGACCCTCTTCGCACAGTGGAACCAGCACAAACCAGGCCCCGGCAGGAGGTGGACTCTTTGGAACGCCGACTTCTCAGCCCGCGCAAGCAGGTTCCTTGTTTGGCGGCACCGCATCTTCACAGCCCCAGCAGACCGGTGGTCTTTTCGGCGGAACAACAGCTCAGACACAGCCTCAGCAGACCAGCGGCTTATTCGGCCAGACGGCAACGACTTCGCAACCCCAGCAGACAGGAGGCTTGTTTGGGTCAGCAACTACTCAGCAACCACAACAGACGACGGGAGGACTGTTCGGGACCACGACCGCAGCGCAGCCGACACAGACTGGGGGCCTATTCGGCGGAGCGACACAAGCACAGCCGGCGCAGACGGGCGGGTTGTTCGGCGGCGCCACCACACAGCAACAGCAGCAGCAGCAGCAACAGCAGCCCCAGATGGCAGGCGGATTCTTTGGCGGCTCGACCGCGAACACGGGCGGCCTGTTTGGCACGAAACCGGCGGCAGCCACCACGGGAGGCGGATTTTTGTAAGTCGCTCGTTTGTTTACCAAATCGACGGAACTAGGACTGACCACTGTTTGACAACCTTAAAGCCAACAGAGCACACAACCTCAGCAGCAGCAGCAACAAGCCCCAACCGTTGGTCTGACACTGGGCCAATCCACCACGGGCCAACAACAAGTCATGCCAGGCGTGCGCATCGATCTGAGCAACATCAAATCCACCACGCGCTTCAACGACCTCCAGGAAACCCTCCAAAAAGAAATTGCCATGATCGATGAGGCCATCCAAAGGTGCATCAAGGACAAAGAAGCCGTCGACGCCTTCCTCCCCTCGCACGGAGACCAGCTGGCGGCCATCCCGACCGACGTCAGCTTCGTGACCCGCAAGTCTGAGGGCACGCATAACGCGCTGTCGAGCGACATCCTCGCCATCGACCAGCTGCGCGAACTGGTGAAACAGGACGCCGACCATGCGCGCTTATCCTTCAAGGCCATCGACAACCTCAAGCTGCCCACGCAGTACCACCAGGCCGGGCTGTGGTCGAATCGGGGCCAGCAGGTTGGCAGCGGGGCAGGCGGCGGACAGGGCGGCGCGGCCGATGCGCAGAGCAACACGGACCTGATCGGGTTCTTTTCAAGGACGGCGGATGAGATGGATGACATGATGAGGAAGTTTGAGAAGAACCTGGGAGAGATTGAGGTGCATTTGCATGGCGTGCAGGGCAACATGCTGGAGCAGATGCAGCGGGTGGCGGCCCAGTCCAAGAGCGCTACGCCGGGTGGTGTGGATGAGAGAGTTGTTGAGCTGGCCGCTGTGCTGCGGGACTTTGAGGAAAGCATCCTGAAGGTTGCTGGGGTTGTGGGGGGCGTGAAGGAGGGGGTCACGGAGTTGCAGCTGAAGGACTTTATGGGCCATGGTAGCTGAGTGGCAGATGAAGTATGTCGTGGGATAATGCAGCGTGGGGATCCTTGTACAATATCTGTAGCGAGCAGGTGCAGGAAGAGAAGGTCTCTGAATACCCAAGCACGGATAGATGATTGTATCTGTTGCACACCAACAAGTAACTACGCTAACTCCCCGTGAAAATGGTATCTCTCCTTGCCATCGCCTAGCTTTCCCTGTCCCGAGTCTCTTCCAAACAGCTTTCCAAACGCCGGCAAATGCAACGCAACGCAGGCGACAACGATTTCCAGCAGTTGGCTAACTACCGGCCCGATCCGGATCAATAGAAAACACCTCCCTCGTCTCCCCCTCCCTCATCGTAGTCGTCGTCGTCCTGATTCCCATCAAAGTAGGCCTCCGCATTGTAGTCGTCGTCAGAATCGTCCTCGTACTGGTCGTCGTCTTCCACGTTGCCCTCCTCGTCATCCTCGCCGTTCCCCTTGACCCAGTCATCGTCATCCTCGCCGGACAAGAACGCCTCCTCATTGCCGTTCTCGTTCTGCTTCTCCGCCGTGTTTAACATCTGCAGCGCCTTGCCTATGCCGGTGGCACTACCCGGCTGCTGGGCGTCCGGAAGGAACAGCTCCTCGGCCGTCTTGTACGACGTGATACTCGACAAGCCCAGTGTCTTGGGCCCAATCCTCCGCCTCTTGGCTGACGGCCCGCTGGGCTCGTCGTCGCCGTCCAGTGTCGCATGCAACTCAGCTGGGAAGAACTCCTTTGCAAATGGTCGTGACCCAAGGTCAGGTAGTATCCGGGGAACCTTGACGAACCTGTCCGAATACAACGGAATGGCCCCCCCGAATGGGTCAACTGTGGCTTTCGAGACCTGGCCGTAACGCTTGTTCAGCTGTTCTAGGCCATAGGTGCGCGCCGGGGCCGAATCCTGAAGGCGGCTGCGCGCCTGTGTGTAAAGGGGGCTGTCCTGGCATTGTTCGCGAAAGAGGAGGAAGTAGGATATTTGTTTGTCTTCCTTTTTGGAGAGAAGGGGTGCTTTCGGAACGTTATAAGGCTGCCGAGCGGGACGTTTAGTGAGGGGTTTCACCGATGGTGACCGGATTTTGTTCGAGCACTCACTGGAAATAGCTTCGAGGGCTTGCCATCAAGAACGATGTCAGCGTCCATAGCCCACGGCACGCTGTTCTGGGCGACGCTCCTGGAACCGTTGCCGCCGCGCCCACCACGCCCACCGCGGCCTCCACGTCCTCCTCGCCCACCTCGCCCTCCTCTTCCAGACATTGTTAGGAGAATTAGCCAGGTATACGGCAGATGTCACCTCATTGGTGTTACGATAACCGTCGATGCAGCCGACCTGTACCGACTGGAAAGTTGGTAAGCCTTGCCGGGGATTTTGTCACGCCTGAGTTGACGGTTGATAACGAGATTGTGAGAAAAGTGTCGAGGAGCCGCGATGTGACGAGTGCGTGCTCCAAATGCCGCCAAAAATTCAGCGGGGCAGCAGCAGCAGCCTTGCATGCATGCTCCCCAACAATAGACCCACTCACACTAGACCCCTGTTCTGTTCCTATGGATGAGCTCCACTCACCCCACCATAAGTGCCCCGCGCTGCCGAAGTGCTTTGCGATTGATTGCTGCCACTTGACATCTGACAATTAGGTACTGCACTTATTACCTTCCATCCCCGGAGTGAGTAAAAAAATTCAGAGTCGGTTGAAGAAGTTCGACCCCAGCGGGACAAACTCCATTCGTCAACCTCTAAACCACAAATCTTCACATCTAATACTTGTAGAAAATGGAGAGCACTCCAATCAGCGGGCTCGATGAGCTTGACCGGCACCTTGACGACCTCATCCAGGATCCTAGTCTCGCCTTGAATCCGAAGCTGTTTGACGATGTCGAACTCCAGCTTACAGGTACTTATCTCGCGCCCCTCTTAACCCCCTTAGTTTCAGTACTAACACAATGGAAAAGACAGCAACATTCCAACCCTGATCCCCCGTTTCCTTCCCCGCCTGACAGCCATTCTCAAGCAGTACACAGAAGACCCAGCTGTCATCGTCAGCCTGACAATCAAGTTGCTTGGTCCTGTCCCTTTCATCGAAATCTTACAGCTAGCATCGCCCGACGAGCTCGTTCAGGCGCTAAACTCTCCCGCACCAGCCGCAAACCTCCTAGCCATGGCCGTGCTGCACAAAGCCGCCGCCCAGCCCCAAGAAGTCGCCATGCTGTGCATCATCCCGCACCTAGTCGCGGCCTTCATCCACCGCTGGCTGGCCGCTCCTCAAGTTGAGGTCGGCCAAAAGGGAACCAAAGTCCTCGGCGACCTCCTCGACATCGACTGTGAACTCCCGCCCCCGCCACCCCCCAACCCACGAGACACACAACCCACCGAGCTCGTGCTCCGAAGGGCCCCCGGACAAGGCAAACTCTGGAACCTCCTCTTCACCGACACAACCATGTATACGCTCCTCCTAGACCTCATCTCAGGCCACCACCCGGACACAGCGGGCAACCCACACCAACTGTCCCTCGCCCAGGGCCGCGTGCTGCGCATCCTGCCGCGTCTAGCCTCCATCAACTTTCGCGCCGTCAGCCACTCATCCATTGACCCGCCGGCTCCAGCGCACCTCACAAACGGCGACGGGCAGTCCGAGGGGGATCAACTGTCGATTCTCTCCCCGCCGCGACCAGGGGAGGGCCTCCTGCAATATGCCGCCTTGCGGATGGTGCGCAAGTCGGATACGCTGATGCATCTCAACTTGGTTGATTTTTTCGAGACGCTGGTCAGCCTTCTGCGCTTGACCGAGTATTCGGCACTGAAAATGGAAACCCTGCGGGCGATGCTTAGCGAGGCGACGGCGGGAGACGAGATTCTGAGGGACGCGCTGCTGAGCTTGCCGGACCGGACGGTGGAGGAGGAGGCGGGGGATTTGAGGCGCTGGCTGCAGGAGGTGATGCCGGGGGAGGAGGGGGTTAGGTTGCCGATACGGTGAGGGCACTAGCTACGCTTGGATCATTGCGGATGTGTTTGCGGTCTCGTTCGCAAGTACTCTTCATTGATAATACCTAAGGGCAGGCGCCCTTGTGAGTGGATTTATGGTTCACCCATTATCTAGATGAGGCAATGATACACGTTACCAGCCACCACAGAAAGATCAGTTGTTGAACGAAAGTTATACAACTCATGGCCCGCTCATGGCCACAAGCGTCGCCCTCTAATTGCAATCCAAGTCTATAAAACCATAAGATAAATGATCCGCCTCGAGAACTGAAGCTCGATCTCTCCCTTCCCCATTTTTCCAATTTCCTGTTGGCCCTCCTCACTGCCTGCCCATAAACTGCCTCGAGGGATCATCACTCAGACTATCCATACTCGGCGACGGCCGGACCGACGGCACTGAGAGCACACTATTCCTCCTCGCGTGCTCAGCCACGCCATTGACACCGCCATTATTCGCAGCAGCACCCATCCCCTCAATCCCCAGCCCGGCCTCTCCAACCCGTCTCAGGACAAGCAGCAGCGCGGCCCTGAGCTCCTGACCCAGGTCCTTCCCGAGCAGCTCCACAACAAGCGGATAAAAGCTCTGAATATGCGCGGTAAAGGCCCCGCGCGGGAACGCCGCATACCCCTCGAGCACATCCACCACGACCGGCCGCCACGCAACAATATTCCTATGCTGACTCTCCTCGTCCAGCGTGGTATACCCGCGAATGATATCCTGGCACAGCGGGACCAGGGCACTTTCCACGTCAGCCTTGCTGCCCTGCCTCTCGGGCGCCGTGTCGCCAAACATGCGGAACAGGATCGACACATAAGTGGCGGCGCTGCCGGATTCTTGTTTGAGGAGGTTGGGCGGCTGCTTCATGAACCCCTCGCGCCAGAGGCGCATGCGGAGGTCTTTGTCGGCGTTGAAGCGCTTGGCGAAGAGGAAGGATTTCTTGAGGAGCGCCATGAGGCGGAGGAGTTCAAGGGACGGGATCTGCGCGTACACGGCGTCGTTGCTGAAGAGCTCGTTGACGGTTTCGATCATAAGGAGTTGCAGGACACAGCGCGAGATAATGCGATTGAAGAAGCGCCGCCGCGCGGCGGTGACTACGACAGGTTGTTGCTGGAGAGGGTTGGCGGGTTTGAACTCCTCGAGTTGCTGGGACGGGGTCTGGGGTTGGGGTGTCGTTGCCATAGCGGCTGGGTTGGCTTCGGGTTTGGTGTTGTTACTGTCGGCATCGCCGTTGGTTGATTCTGTGGCTGAGGTATGTCCGTTTGTCTCTGCGTCGTCAATCTTGAGCGACTTCTCGTCAACAGGAGGTGTCTCCGAGGTCGGGCTCAGAGCACCCCCGAGCTCCAGTCCGCTTGGCGGAGGCGAAAGCGAGGCGGTTGAGTTGATGGTCGTGGCCGAGAAGAGCTGGTATGCAGTCGTCCTCTCAAATAGCTCGCAGAACGCACCAACGATTTTAGCCCAGTGATCGGCGTCGAACTTGGTCACGTTCTGAAGGATGAGCTGCTGCAGGCAGTTACTCCCTATCCGAGCGATGGTGTCATTCTCCTGGCAGATGCAGAGGGCGAGGAGCTCGAGGAACCTGTCCAGCATGTACTCGAGGGCGTCGAAATAGTGGGTAAAGAGCGTGATCATGTTACGGAGCGCCTGAATCATGGTGGTGGACAACCAGACCGAGAGCTCCTCGTGGTTGAGCGCGTTAGTCATCTCCGGCCGCGACCGTAGAACCATGAAGATAGGGTAGAGCTGCTGCCTCCAGAGAATATCCCAGAACTCAGAAGGGAAATCACCGCCGTACCGCAGTAAGGTCTCGAAGAAGTAGTTGAGGGCATTCGACCGCACTTCGAGGTCTTCTCCAGTCATGAGCACGTCGTGGAAGGCAAAGAGAACCGGAAACCAAAACCCCTCCTCGGCTGATGTGCGCGTCTGCTGAGCAGGCGACTTGGGGTTCGGTTCCGACTGATTAGCATTCGCCGCAAATTTCTGCGACAGCGGGCACTCTGGAGTCCTGAGCATCGTCGGGATAATGGACTTGAGCGTCTCCATGGCCTGCAGACTCTTTTTCTGGAACCGCATATTCTTGGAGAACTCGGTAAGGCAGACGATGAGGTCAGTGAACGCGCCTTGGGCGATCACGACACCGAACCTAGTCTTGTAGACCTGGGTGACGTTCTCGTACGCGAGGTTGACGATGCTCTCGTATGGTTCTCTTGCCGCGACGGTGAAGACACCAAACATGGTCCGCCAACCGGACCTGATATTCTCGCCCTTGGCCTGAATCATCTGGATGAGACAGCGGAGGATCATGTCCTTGACCGTGACATTGCTCGAGTTTGACATGACGTGCTCAAAAGGCTTTAGGAAGTCCTTCTGGAACTTGAAACCCGCCAGCTCCTCGATTTCCATGAAGCGCATCGAAAGCTGGCGGAGCGAGTCGAGCGCAAAGAAAACAATAGCCGTGTTGGCGTGGCAGCCGACCCGGTTGAAGTGCTCTCCGAGGACGTCCCAGATGTGGCTCCATTCGAACCTGACACGCGTCATGTTGTAGTAACTGATTTCGACTATCTTCTGGAGGCTGTATGTGCGGGGGGAGTCGTTGGAGCCGGACACCTTGATCTCATCCCAGCTGACTTCTGTCAGGGCACGAGCAAAGTGAATGATGGCATCACGCGACAAATTTGCCGTGTTTGTGAATATCCTATCGACGCTTTTGATCACTTCGTCAGATCTGCTCTCAAGCGCAATTTCCAACGACACGCCTTGCGGCCCTGTGTGGGCCCGTGGCCTGTTTTTCCTGGCCGAAGACGTGGACTTGCGGGAGTCTGTGGTGTCTATCCGCTGCGGCGGTGGCACAAACCGGGCCCTGGAGACGTCGGGAACGGCGCTCTCATCGACACCCCCGGATATCAACTGGAGCCGATCCAACTGGCTGATGCACAGCAGAACATCCTTCCAAGACTGTTTCAGGTGGTTCCCTTCAGTCTGAGCAAGGTCAAGCAGTACCTTTAAGGCCTCAACATTCTTGGCCTGCATCTCTCGAGGGTTGTTGAGGTTGGCCGTGTTCTTGAAAACGGAAATAAAGGCTTCCCGTGGGGTGGCAAGATCGAACAAGCAAGCGATCTTTGTAGCTAGCTTCATGCCGTCCAAACACAACTTGTTGACGTCAAGATTGTGCGTCTTCTGGATTAGGCTGGAAAGTGCTGAGAAGAAAGACATCCACGTTGCGTCGAACATGGGCCCGGCGTGCTTGAACGAAGTCGCCGAGATGAACTTGGAACCTGCTTTCGTAGCGCTCTTGCGCTGGCTACGGTACAAGTCGCGGAATAGCTGTTCTGACCGCAACGAGATTTCCTCCGACTGCTGGACATATGCTTCCCTTTGCAAGTCACGCCCAACGTTGGAGAATGCTTGCCCAAGTCCTGCCGCAAGCCCGGTTGCCTGCGCCTGGAGGAGTCCAGCAGCCGCAGCTGCTTCTCGTTCACTCTTCAAAACGATCTCATTCTTCTGGATATCCTCGTAGATTCCAATGAGGTATTCGTCCGGGAGATCGGCATTGTCGTTGATGCCACTGTTGTTTTTGATGAACTCCTCCTTGGACATTCGCTTTATCACCTTGCTGCTGTGTAAGTCCGTATTGAGCATGATGACGGAATATGCTAGTACGTATGGGGTGTCGGCATTGGCGAACGCATTGGGGTTGCCTGTCACATAGCGATGGGCAAACTTGAGCATGAAACGATCAATCTTCTGGGCCTCTCCTGGCAGACGGAAGGCCTGGAGAAACTCCCGAAGAGCATCGACGAAACGCTTCTTGCTGAAGTCCATCATGTCCACAAAAGCGTGCATGATGTCAACATTCTTTTGGTCGCCCTCGCCGAGGTACTCGCCAATCTGCGCCTTGTCCAGCCGGTCGTCGGTGAGGAGGAACCGAGCAATATCTTCCGGCTTGTCGCTCGAGATAAAGCCTTCCTTAATGAGCAATTTGATGCCGTGCTTTGGCTTGAAGTTGAAGACCTTAATTGCGTTGGTCATGGCCGTCTTCCTAGCCTTCTCTTTTTCCAGCTGATCCGGATCGTCGTCGATGACCGGAGTCGATGGCGCCGGCGTCTCCATTCGGGATGCTGTTTCGCTCATTGAGGGGTCAATCGAATCTCTAAGATCGTCACTTGACGGTCGCCTTTGCACATCACCGCCCGCCCCGTTGGCTTCAGGCCTTCCAGGCTGCGACCAGTGGACCAGGGACCTCAGCGTCTCCACGAGGGAGTCCAGAGCTGCGCGTTTCATGACATATTCTTTCGGTATCTCGCCGTCCGCTTCGTGCTGTGTCGCAATCAGGGCAACTGAAAGCGATGGCGGTAGTACATTCTTGATCTGCCACTCGCTGCCGGGCCCGGATTTTGAGTGGTTGTCTTCGTACTGTTGCTCCTGGGTGGGGTTGATAGGTATCGAGGCCGTCGCAAACCTCGAAAGGTCTTCAACGATTCTCTGAAAGATGTTATCCACGTTGCGGTCACAGTCGTAGTTGAGGTATATCTCTACAAGGGCGCGGGGGTCCTCGCATAGCCTCTTCAGTATCCCAACAAAAGTGAGTTTCTGCGACAACGGCGCGTTCCTCCGAGCTAGGAGAGCGAGGTAGATCTCGTTTAGGAAGACCTCGATCTCGTTCTAGTGGCAGGTCAACTTGGCACCCTAGACAGGACAGGGAATCTTGACCAACCTTGAACGATGACCGCATATACTTCAACATTAGCCAGAATATTTCGCAGCAAACGTCAAAGACCCTATCCACCGAACTTGCACCGTTGCGGGTGATGCTCAGACAGAGATAGTACTTGATGGCCTGCAGAAAGTTTGTGGGCTCGTTGTTTTTTGTGTTCCGAATGGTACACAGGGGCGACGTGAAGACAGTGATGTTGTTGTTGAGCAATGTGTGGATGAGATGAAGGGAAATCAGCTTCGAGCGCATGGGTTGCCCCCGAAGGTCGTAGAGCTGGTCTGGTGGCAAGATCTTTGTTGACAAGTTGCAGAAGGAGCGGAACACCAAATAGGCATCTCGTATGTAGGCCTCATCCTCAGCGTCGAGCGATTCTGGTGACTCCTCTTGGGAGCTCTCTTGAAGGCTTTGCTCCGATACAGACCGCGTTACCTTCTTCATGGGCTTGACCTGGCTGACCATAGTAGGACCATCACCCATGTGGGAGTCATCGAAGCTCTTCCGGTGCTCCAAGTCCTTCAGCGTCAGCTTGCCTCCTGTTTCATCGACAGCCTCGGAGGGAGTGGCATCAGAGGCGGCTTCGTTGCCCTCCTCGCTGTCGGCCTTCTCCAGCGGAGGAGAGTCCTGGAAATCTGGAGGATCAGCCATACTGTTCCTGCTTGCCTTGAGCTTATCCGGGTTTGCCCGCGCCTCCTTCATGTGCAGCCGAGTCTTGACCCTCTCAAACACGGTGCCCACCATCTGGGTGAGCGTCCCCTGGGCGACCTGCTGGTTCGCCGTGCTCCGGGACAGGAGAAAGATGTTGTAGACCTGGCGCACCGCCTTCAACAAACCCGCGCCATGTACGATGATCTTGTCGTTGAGCACTGCGGCGAGAAGAGACTTGACAATCTGGAGTTGGATTTCCACCAGGGTTGCTTCGCCCTGGAAGCAGTCGCAGATGGTGTCGATTGCGCGCTCGATGAGGGGTGTGTGCTCGGCGCCATCTTGGCCTGCAGACGACGAGGGCGCGGAAAAGTACGAGTATGAGATGAGCTTCCCGATGCAGTCGAGAGCAGTCGTAGCGAGCGGGATGGTGCCGGATTTTGTGGCGAGCTGCAAGGGCGCAAAGACCACTTCTGGATCGGGCAGCTGCTGGTCGTTCTCTTTGATGGCCGCGAGGGCCTTCTCAGCCAGCTCGGCGAGCTGCTTGTTGCGGCCGGCATGCGCAGCGATGGTGTCCAGAGAGGACACCACGAATTTGAGGGAGCTCATGGCGCGGGCGGCGTTCCTCTAGGGACAGATGGCCATGCGCAGGAGCCGGTTCAGCGCATGGACGTCGTCGGCGGGCTTTGTGGACAGGCGGAGATATGATCGCGGGGGTAGAGTGCGTGCTTGAGCGGCGGCGGGTGGTGGGAGGTGGGTGGTCTGGTATCTCTGTCTTTGTTACCTAACCGGGTCTTTATTTTGTCTACCCGCCGTTAAACCAAATTCGAAATTCGGAGAGTCGCTCGGTTGCGTTGGCCGCTGCACCAATGACCAGGGACAGGAACCGGGGCTGCGGGACGCGTGTGCATGCGGCGGGTGCACGATTGCTGAAAAATATAGAAAGCTCGACTCTTTTTCGTCTTGCAATGCTTTGGGCACTCGTATCTCAAATTACCGCTAATTGCTTTGCTGCCTGGATCGACGAAGGAACTGCTGAAGATGACAGCAAGCCTTCGCGGTCGCTCGCTGTGGAACCCCAAACCCCCGACCCCTAAAACTGACTGACGCGGCGCAGCCAGCTGGTGCTTGGACAGGGTCAGATAACTGCAAACCCCGGGATCCTTGGCTGCTGTCGCAGGGCCCGCAATGGCAGAAGATTCCAGCCGCAGTCGGCCCCACTATCTGAGCATCAACAAAATGTTCGCCGCCCATCTGTGGCTGAATAGTCGAGGAGCAAGATTCGCACCTTTAATTAGAAAAGAAAGCCCAGTGCGATGTCAAATCTTGTTTATGTACAGGAATTGATGTAAGATTTAGCTCATCCCTGCTCACAAATTGAACTGACGCTGGTAAACATCTGGTTTTTGCGTCTCGGGATGGATATTTCCATAATCGAAAAGCAAGCGCAATGTGGCTTGACTATGGCCTGTGCGCCAAATTCCAACCCCCGTGAACTGTCTAGCGCGCTGTCAAAGCTGATTGGCGTGGGGACCGTCCCATCCCGGTCCGTCCAGATTTTGGTGAACGGAAGCTAAGCTTCCCAACGAGTTGAATCCCAGGTAAAAAAAACTGGTCCCCAACCTGCATCGCCATCATCAACGCCTCCGGTCTCCGGCTTCCGCACTTTTCTTCCTCATCCTCTGCATCCCTTTTCATCTGTTCCCTTTCTCAATTGGCTTTCACGCCGCTGCGAGGGCACGTTTGCGGTGTACAATCCGACCGACCTTTCCGTGTCGGCGCGTTTGAATCGTTTCGTTTGTTTTTCCGCGCTCAACGCTTTTCCGACTTCCGCTACCACACCCCAAAATGCTCGTCCCAGCGATTCGGAGGCAAGCCCTCCAGCATGCCAGACTCGCGCGCATCGCAGTCCCGAGCCTAACAAGATGGTATGCTTCATATCCGCCGCACACTGTCGTCAAGATGCCGGCCCTGTCGCCGACAATGACGGCGGGAAATATTGGCGCGTGGCAGAAGAAGCCCGGCGACTCGATCGCACCCGGCGAGGTGCTCGTCGAGATTGAGACCGACAAGGCCCAGATGGATTTTGAGTTCCAAGAAGAGGGTGTGCTTGCCAAGATCTTGAAGGAGAGCGGCGAGAAAGACGTCGCGGTTGGCAATGTAAGCTGCGCTGATTTCTCCACAAGGCCATACAAGAGAATCCACTTGGCCATTTGATAGCTAACTCAGCTCCCCCACCATAGCCAATTGCCATCCTGGTCGAGGAAGGAACCGATGTCAGCGCCTTCGAGGGCTTCTCGCTCAAGGATGCCGGCGGTGAGGCTGCCACTCCGCCGCCCCCGAAGGAGGAAAAACCCAAGTCCGAGTCTGCTCCCACCCCGGCGCCCACGCCTGCCCCGGAGCCCGAGGGAACCGGATTTAGTGGCAAGCTCGAGCCTGCTCTCGACCGTGAGCCCAACATTTCGGCTGCGGCCAAGAGACTAGCTGCCGAGAAGGGCGTACCATTGAAGGGCCTGAAGGGTACGGGTCCCGACGGCAAGATCACCGAGGAGGATGTTAAGAAGGCGTCGTCAACCCCCGCCGCTGGTGCCGCTGCGGTCTCGGGTGCTCTGTATGAGGACATTCCTATCAGTGGCATGCGCAAGACGATCGCGGCGCGCCTCAAGGAGTCGGTCTCTGAGAACCCTCACTACTTCGTCACTTCGGCCCTCTCGGTCACGAAGCTCATGAAATTGCGCCAGGCCTTGAACAGCTCTTCTGAGGGCAAGTACAAGCTGTCGGTCAACGACTTCCTCATCAAGGCCATGGCTGTGGCTTGCAAGAAGGTCCCGACAGTCAACAGCTCGTGGCGCGACGGCGTCATTCGCCAGTTCAACACGGTCGACGTCTCGGTTGCCGTGTCGACCCCCAACGGCCTCATCACCCCCATCGTTAAGGGTGTCGAGGGCAAGGGTCTCGAGTCCATCTCGTCGGCCGTCAAGGAGCTCGCTAAGAAGGCCCGCGACAACAAGCTCAAGCCCGAGGAGTACCAGGGCGGCACCATCAGCATTTCCAACATGGGCATGAACCCAGCTGTTGAGCGCTTCACTGCTGTCATCAATCCTCCTCAGGCCGCCATCCTGGCCATCGGTAGCACCAAGAAGGTTGCCGTCCCAGTCGAGAATGAGGATGGCACCACCGGCGTTGAGTGGGACGACCAGATCGTTGTCACTGGTAGCTTTGACCACAAGGTTATTGACGGCGCGGTCGGCGCTGAGTGGATGCGGGAGTTCAAGAAGGTTATCGAGAACCCTCTTGAGCTCCTCCTCTAAAGCCATGTTTTTGTATCTGAGGAACTGTGTGAATAAGCCAAGGACGTAGCCGCGATGGGGTACGATATCAAAAAGGCTGGGATCGGCCCATCGGGCAACTATAGAGGGACATGAAGACTTTGGCGCAGATGGGAGAAGGGGGCTACTGGGGGCGTTCACCACCCTCCAGTCATCAGGGCTGGCAGACAAGATCGCTTGCGCGAGTTTCTCGCTGCAGAGCCATCCAACCAGTTGGTGCTGGGAATACAGGATCTTTTTGTCTTGTTATTTGTACATTGACCTCATTATTAATCGCGTTCAGGGTTGTTTAATCGAGCATGGAGTTTCGGCCATATCGCGGTGGTGTCCCAGATACCTGCTAGGCGATGGTCAAGCTTGATTTGAACTAAGATCAGAAGTTTGCGACTGCAGTCAGCTCATCCGGCGCCAAAACCCAACACAGTCATAGGCATGGGGTTCGGTGAATGCGGTTGGCTCGACGCTTGCACTGGTCCGCCTCACAGTAACTACAGTAGGTATGGTATCTGTCAATATCAGGGCCCATTTATTGTGGACTTTCCAGAACAGGCTTCTCTCAGGCTTCGGATGCAGTGCTATCATATATTGCTTAGCAGCAGACAATATCTAGGCCATTGTTGTTTGTCTCAAGGTTGTCTACGCTGGCCGCCCAGCTCTCCCTTACCTAGACGTCTTTTGCTACCTAGTCCAGCGAGTGCGAGTTCGGAGGGTATGATGCGGGATACCTAGCTTAGAAACCGGTCTGGATCTAGTGATTAGACAAGGCAAGTACTATACCTCGCCTCGCATAAGTACCTACACAACCCCGTGATGAGGGAAGACTGTCCTGAGCGAAGTCTGAACTTCTTATGCCGGGGATTCAGAAGCTGTCAGTGTTTGCCGCTATCAACCCATCATCCCATGCAACCAATTCCTGAGAGAAAAAGAGAGGTCCGTCCGAGCTTCCCGCGAGGACGAACCGGATGCCCTGGAGCGGGCCGGACGTGGGTGGGGAAGTCGTGGAACACCGTGGCGTGGGAAACTCTCTTTATCTCCGAAAGTCCCGGTGGGTTGGCAGCGCCGTTTCCAATCATTCTTCAGTAACGGATCTAAGATATGGGGTGCCCACCCGTTTCTGGTTCTCTCTCCGGAGTCAGCAATACAGTAATTAAAGGCGAAGTTTCCGAAAACAGCCAGTCGGGCCGCCAACAACTAACAGTGCGGAGCAGGTCGTTGTTGACGGTCTTGTCGAAAAAAAAAATTCAAAAGTTTTCCTCACTCGACCGTCGTTTCATTGCCAATGTTGTACAGATTGCGTAGGTAGGGTGCGTGTCTTGAGGGTCGCGACTGGCGCCGTGTCCGGAAATTCCCCCACGCCCAATGCAAGTTTGCACAGTCCAGGACGGATCGGAGGGGTGAGTCTCCAAGGTCTCGCCAAAGTAGTCCATTTGCTGGACAAACAACTGCCGTGGTATTGGAATGCTGCGGCGTCTACTATGTGTGCTATGGCTCCGCAGGGGTAATCTTGGAATCATGGGAGATATCCTCACCGAGACTCTTGTGTTCCACAATGCTTCGAGGCATACGTAATTCTCAAGCCCAACGCGAGTGCGTACCGTTACCTCGAGACTTTGGTATCAAATGCTGGTGCTTTCTACATACATAGAGGGCCAATTCGGGATAAGACAAGTAAAGCAGAGCGGTCCGGGGTTGTATCCTGAATTATTCGTGATACCTTGGGTTCCTGGTTCCTTCGCACGTCCACGAACGGTTCGCATACCCAATTGGGACAGGACCCTGAGTCGGAATCAGGATGCCGACTCTCCCAGCCGGCCGGCCGCGGAGATAATGGGCGGCGCGATTCACGCTAATAGTCTTGGCGCTAACCCCCCCCGGGAGCCCGACGCCATTGGGGGCGCGAAAGGCGACGGGTGTTTCCGACGGTTTGGACGGGGGGAGGTGTTTGATGTCCGATCAAAAGCAACATTACAACATGCAAGTAAGCGGCTGGGTATCGGATCCCGATGGGCCTTGGACGGGGTGATGTTGCTCCCGCTGACATGCCGACCGCAGCTTGGGTCTGAGATGGAATAAACCACCCAGCCCGCCGGGCTGCCCTCATATTTTATTATTATTATTTATTTTTAATGCCCAAAACTGCTCGGTTCTGGGTAAAATCGGGTCCCGCTTGGTGGCCTTCTTGGTGTGCGATTTCCCCGCGAAACAGCTTGGACCAATACCCGGAATTTTGCGTCCGACGTTAGCCCAGAAACGGCAAGTGTCGGTGATTAGCCTTCCCAGCCCCCGCATTCCGCCCGAGATGCCGATCTAAAGCCAATATCGTCGTGGGCAGGTGCAGCAGCCGCCAGCAACTTGGGACGAAAAGCCGCGGAAGCGGAAGGCGTGGGTGGTGGATGCGGAACTTGGAGTGGATGCGGTGCGTGCAGCAGCAGCCCCAAGGGGTAGTAGCACCCAGACAGGGACGGCGACCGAGGAACACCGACGCGATCACTAGGGTAGGGGGGGGGGGGGGGGGGGGGGGGGGGGGGGGCGCAGAGGT
>JAMAKP010000028.1:354862-387893 GCA_023628455.1 Chaetomiaceae sp. B2702 | reverse complement strand
GGTGTGAATCCCTTCTTTTGGTCCAGGTTTCTTTTCTTCTTCTTCTTCTTCTCCTCCTCCTCCTTCTTCTAGCAGCGGTTGTCCTCAACGACTAGAGCCAGCAACAGCGTAGCGTGGGTCGAACTATCATGGCAGACTGCCACAAGTCGTTTGTTTCTTGAGAGTCAGTCAGTAATGATAAAGAACGGGCCGCTAGGGCAACTCAAACGGCGAGAGACACTGGCCGCAGCAATGCACATAACTAGTGTCTCATTGCAAAACAGACAGGGCTCCATAGCAAAGTAATCCGTCCTTCCTGAGCCGACTCTACTGCACCATACTAACAGTACACTCACAAAGCTCGAAATGCCAGCCATACCGGCGTCTACATACCCGGCGCCTGAACGCCAGTTGATGCTCCCTTCTTCCCAACTATCCATATACACCAGAACAGTAGGTAGTACAAACGGCACCGAAGCCCTAGTGAGGCCCAGATCCCCCGCCCCTCCCGCTCCCTCCATCCAGCAGCAAGTGCGGCTTAATAAAGTCCTCGTCCAACTGCCTGAACAGCGCCGAAGGATCCTCCGTGCTAAACAGCTGCCGGAAAGCAGCCGTGGCTGTAAGCGGCGGCTGCTGCTGTTGCTGCTGCTGCTCTCCCGCCTCATTCTGTCTACCAGAGCCGGCCTCCAGGCCACCACCACCAGGAGACAGCATCGGGCTCCTGCTTCTCGTCACATGCGCCGGAGGCGGCAGATCTGAGATATCGATGTCACTCCCAAGCTCCGAGTCGCTGTTACTCCCCGACGCCACGCCAAGCAACTCTGACCTCTCAAACTCGTCAACGCCAGCGGCCCTAGGGGCCTTACCCTTGCGGCTCCTGCTGTTCTGTCTATGTGGTACCGCTGTGTTGGGCGACCTATGCCCAGACGCCCAGCCGTTCCCATCTCCGTTTCCGCTTCCATCAGCCGCGCGGCCGTTCCCGCCGACGCTGCCGAGCGGTAGTACGGACCCACGACTGCGAGCGCCGCCGACGCGTGGGTTATAGCCGATGGCCGTGTCGGAACGTTTGTAGAGCCCACCGCCAATGGCCTCAATGTCAAATTCGTCGTCCGAGTCGTTCTCCTCCGTCACGCCGGTCCGGATGCCGAGGATCTCCAGCATGCGGGCTGTGGTGCCCCCGAAGATAATGACAGTTAGAACCACCACGACGAGCACGGTTGCCTGCAGGGCCTGGGTTTCTTTCGCGGTAAAGAGCGCAGATAGGGCGACGCCGACTGCACCACGCAGACCGGCCCAGAAGAGCATTGCTTGGTAGCTGTAGGGCAGCTCATCCGCTACCTCGCGGCCTTGGCGGCGTGCGCGATAGCGGATGAACCAGTTGATTGCTCTGGAGAGCGGGAAGACGGCGAGCCATCTTGCTGCGCAGACCGAGAGGACTGTGACGATGATCAAGAGCGGCTGGTACACCAAGTTCTTTTCCGTGAAGAGAGCTAGGCCGAGGTAGATGAAAATAAAGTTCTCGGACAACTGGGCGGTGACTTGGAAGAAGTACTTGGTAGTAAGTTGGGTGCGGCGAGACATGTTGAAGTAGGCGTAGTGCTTGAGGGTGATGCCGCAGAATAGCAGCGCGACGATGCCTGCGAAAAGAGTCAGCCGATCTCCCCCGAACCACGCACTTTCCAAGGGCCACGCACCAGACATGCCAATTGCTTGGGCAAAAAAGTACGTAGCGTATGCAATCAGCACCACCAGACTGCTTTCGATGCTCGGGTACCGCCTCACGTAGGTGTATTTCAACGCGAGCGCAGTCATGACGCCCACCAAGGCACCAATGGCCAAGCTGCCAAAGAACTCGGACAAGAAGTACCAGATGCCATGGAGAACGCTCCAGATGCCCATTCCGCCTCCCTTCTCGCCCGCGCTCTGGGCCGACTCGAAGATGACAATGGCAACGGCATCGTTCAGGATGGACTCGCCAAAGATGATGGTGTAGAGCTTCGGATCGACTTTGAACGTGTTGAAAATGGCCAGAATCGTGACCGGGTCTGTGGCCGACAGGGTTGCGCCAACCGAGATGGCATCGATCCAGGTCACGTCGAGGCCCTCGAGCGAGATGGCCGTGTAGAGCCACAGGAGCACGCCGATGACAACGGCCGAGATGAAGGTCCCCGCAAACGCAAAGGTCAAGATGGTGCCAATGTTCCGGAAAAAGTTGGCCTGGTGGAGCTCGTAGCCAGACGAGAGGATGATGGGCGGCAGCAGGAGGTTGAAGAAGTACTGGTAGTTAAAGTTGACAAGATCACGGATCGAGTCGAAGCCGGACACACGCAAGATCAAGCCGACGGTCATGCCACCAAAGATGGAAACGACGGTCTCGTGGATGGCCGTGATCTTCCTCTGCTGCATAGTATAGCTGGTGCAGAATGCCACAATGAGCAGCATGATGAGAATGAAGATGGCCCATGATGCATTGTTCTCCTGCTTCGGGGGGTCTGCGCCTGCAGCCGTGTGTTAGCCTCGTGCTTTTTGTGCTTCTTGTGCTTGTGCTCGTGTATGGGTTGGATCGAGAGAGCATCGTCACTGGCATACCGGCTGGGTCTTCTTCTTCCCTCCCTGCGACATATTGTCAGCGTCCGCGTTTGTGGGATGTGGATATCCTTCGGAGGCGGAGGGAGGGAACAGGCGTACTGGCAAGCTCCGCGAGGGAGCTGGCGATGGTCTGCAGCATGATGGAGGTTGCCGGGGCGAGGCCCGTTCGCGCCCGCGACTGAGCAGCTGCGTTATTGCGGTAGTTGAATGTGACGCTCACGATAGTGGGGTTGATGGGGCCGGGGCCAGGCGAGCATGAATTCGATAACGTAAAAGGGCCCAAGATTTAAGATGGGCTCGCATGGGCATTCGGCATGCCAGAAACGGAGAATGGAGAAATAGGATGAATCGAAGTCACCAACTTTCCTTGGCTTATTGTCCCACCAGGTCGCAGGCCCACAAAATGCCAAAGAATAGCCAATCGACACAGGACCGCTAAGCCCGACAGGGGCCTGAATGGCTGGCACCCTCCACTCAAACGCGGCCCGGATTTGCAACTGGGGAACCCCCCTCCCTCCGCCTTGCACATGATCGTTGTCGCTCGACCTCCCGTGACACAGCGAATACTGAGCGAATAGGTAACTATGGGTGTGTACTGTACCAGCACCATCAAGTAGAAATATTTGCCTGCCTGCCACATACTATGTTAGGTACATTCATAGCTGCAAGCGGCAGCACAAATATCCCCCCCTTTCCACGACTTTTTGAAGGGCAGCTCAAAGGCCAATGTTGCCTTGACACTGCAATGATCGTTTTCGTTTTTCCTTTTCTTTTGTAAGGGAAGTTGGCATGACTTTGTTGGGCATGTCGAGTACAGTACCTAGGTAACAAGACAAGTCTGTGCTGATGAACAATCCAAGGCAGCTGTGGTCAGCAGGCGCCATTCACGCCGCAAGCTGTCAGCTGGGCCTCAGAACACGGTGTGCTTCTGCTGTCTATACTGTATTCCGTTCTCAGGCTGCACGCTGGTGTTGAGACTTTGGGGAAGAATATTCTTTGCTGTTTGAATAAGAAAATGCCCAAGCCCCAATAACTCTGTGTTGCTCCGAGTTGTTTAAGTCTCGGCCACATCAATGTTCCAAAATAAGCTCCCGTTCAGTGATGTATGCTTCCCCGGGAGGATGATATGTGCAGTACTGTACAGTGCGCCTCTTTTGGCGCACTCTCAGCCCTGCCCCAATCACTGAAGCCATGGGGTCAGGCGGAATCTGGAGGAGTGGGCCACCAACAAGCCCGGCACCCTGTAAAAGAACGACATCACCAACGCGTCCCGCCGTCGTCCAATTCAGCCCCTGCAGCCTCGATATATCACCCCGTACCACCTTTGCCTTCAACACTCTAAGCATCGCCATTCGCTATCCTCCATCCTGCCTGCTGTGCACCCAGCTGCAGCACATCCTAGCGCAACATTCAATCTTGTCTTATCGCTTTTGCCCGCAGCCCTGCCTTTGTTGGGGCCCCGGGCGGTTCTCGGCCTGCATCTGCAGCAAAGCTACCTTACTTACCTCATCGTTCGACCCAAGTGACGACGGTCTCGTGGCATCCTCTCACTTGACCGCCTGATTCCCGGCACCGAGGCCGACCGAGACTATATCTTTTCCAAATAGCCTTCCTCCGTTTCAGTTCCCCGGGACCACCTACGAGCACCAGTCAGTGCCGAGCACAGGCCCAAGTCCCACGCGGCCTTCCCGTCACAACATTGCTCCGACTGCAACCGAACACGGGCCTCGGGCATCGTGCTACCCAGAGTAAACAGAGCCGGCCCGGCTTCTTCGACTGGCAGTTGAGAAACGTCGCATCCGACAACAGCCACAGCCGTTGCCTCGTCTGCCTCGCATGACGTCGCCGTTAGCAGAGCTTCCGGATCGGGCCCGCCCCTTAGACAACGAGCCCCACGCGCCGCCCGCGAACACGACGAACACGACGGACAATGGCACTGAGCAGGTAACAACTGCCGGCTCTCGAGACAATACGGGCCGGAATGGACGGCAAGAACAGAACCAAGACTGCCTGAACGAGCAGTCCCCGCTGCTGTCTCCGACGTCCGGCTCGGGTGAAGACGATGGCTTGATGGACAGCCAGCCAACGGCCGGGAGCGCTGACGAGCACCAGAGGACTAAGAGTATCTGGTATCTCATCCTCCTGACCATCAGCATCGGCGGGCTGCAAATTGCCTGGTCGGTCGAGATGTCCAATGGCTCCCCCTACCTGCTGTCCCTGGGCATCAGCAAGTCCCTCATGGCCTTAGTCTGGATCGCGGGGCCGCTGTCGGGCACCCTGGTGCAGCCGTACGTTGGCATGCTGAGTGATAACTGCCGCAGCCGCTGGGGGAAACGCAAGCCGTTCATGGTTGGAGGTTCCGTTGCTACAATTGTCTCGCTGATGTTCTTGGCCTGGACCAAGGAGATCGTTAGCGGCTTCTTGGGTCTCTTTGGGGCCCATCCAAATTCGGATGGTGTCAAGTATTCGGTCATCGTCGTCGCCGTGCTGTGGGTCTACATTCTCGACTTTGCCATCAACACGGGTAGGGCTCTCCAATATCTGAATCTCCCGGAAAGTAGTTTAATTGCTGATGATCCAACAGTGCAGGCAGCAATCCGTGCATTCATCGTCGACTGCGCACCCACTCACCAGCAAGGTAAGGGGCCCTTTGTCTCGCCGTGTTCGACAATACAATGCTAATCTACTATGAAGAGAGTGCAAACGCCATGGCCAGCCGCTTCGTAGGCATCGGGAATATCGCGGGCTATCTTGCCGGCTACATGGACCTTCCCTCCGTCCTCTGGTTCTTTGGCGACACTCAGTTCAAAGATCTCTGTGCCATTGCAAGCATTGCTCTCGCCCTGACTATCACTCTTAGCTGCGTATTCATTCATGAGAGGGATCCGCGGCTTGAGGCGGCTCCGACCAAAGACAAGGGCGGGGTAATGATTTTCTTCCGAAAGATCTTCACCTCGATCAAGCGGCTTCCACCGCAGACCAAGAAGGTCTGCCAAGTCCAGTTCTGCGCATGGATCGGCTTCTTCCCCATGCTTTTCTACACGTCCGCCTACATTGGAGAGATCTACGCCGAGCCCTACCTTGAGGAGAACCCCAACATGACGCCAGGCGAGCTCGACAAGCTCTACGAGGATGCTACTCGGGAAGGCACATTTGCCCTGCTCATCTTTGCCATCATGGGTCTGGTAACCAATGTTTTCCTCCCATTCTTTATCGAACCTACCTACGAGACTCACCCTGCCGTGGCAGCCAGCGCACCCATGGAAGGCCCCGGGTCGCTTAAAAACTATGACGAAGAGAAGAAGTCCTGGCTCGACCACCTCGTGATCCCAGGCTTCACCCTCCGCCGTGCCTGGATGTTCTCCCAGATCCTCTTCACGGGCAGCATGCTCTGCACCGTCTTTGTTCGCAGCGTTGCGGCTGCCACGGTCCTCATCGGCCTGGTGGGCATCACCTGGGCTCTCACTCTTTGGGCGCCCTGGGCCATCATCAGCGCCGAGATCTCGCGCCGCGACGAGCTCCGCCGCGCCCAATACGCCCAGCGCAACCTCGCCCTCAGCGATCGCGCTGTGACGTCTCTCGACGGCTACTCGTCAGACGAGAACCGCGACCCGGAACTCAACGACCAAGAAGTAGAGGAAGCATCCGACCAGGCCGGCGTCATCCTAGGGATCCACAACATGGCCATCGCCGCGCCGCAGATCATCGCCACCGTCGCGAGCAGCATCATCTTCCGGTTTTTTCAGAAACCGCGCGGCGTCCCCGGGGATCACAGCATTGCGATTGTGCTGGCGCTGGGCGGGGTTACGGTGCTCATCTCGGCGTTCTTTATCCATCGCATCGGGGATGATCCGGGCACGCCCGTGGACGTCATGTGCGCCGTGGAGGACGGCGAGGCTGGCAGCAGCAGACCCAGTACTTCGCACAGCAGGAGGCGGTCGCACGAACAGCTGCCGAGGGCCAGCTTGGAGAGGGCGTCGCTGGTGAGGAACAAGAGTTTTGGGGGCGCTGAGTACTAAATGGGAGAGGGGGAGGGGACGCAGCATGCATATAGGGGAGGAGAGAGATGGCGCGATGGATTGTAATTGGACCTTGCCCGAGAGGTCAGATGGCAGCAGTAGTGTTCATATTCCTTCTGGATGAAACGGTGTGGGCTTTGGTTTTAACTTTGGGACCGGATGGTCTCGGACTGGATAGGTATTGGGAGTTGGATGGCGGGGGTAGGCGCTTCTTTACCCGGATCGTCATTCGTAACATCGTTTTAAGAGATATTTTCTACATATATCATTGTTGTTAGGTTTGTAGAGTTATATGGTAGATATTTCTTGGACCTGTGCGTGCTGTGCATTGCAACTAACGTGGCCTGGGATGGGACCGGAGCAGGGAGTGCTTGGGCCACTAATAATACGTCCTATTTTCAACCCCAAGGTGAACCTCAAAGGCTCAAAGCTGTCAACAGAGTATATTTTTCTGTTGTTATTTTTCGAAAGGGAGGGAATCATCGTCGTCGTCTTTCCGTTGGTGGTTTTGAGTCTATGCATCCAGGGGCTGAGAGGGCGGTGAGATGTATTTTGCAACTTTAAATCTAGACTCGCTCTATCCCTCACCCAGCCCAGCCCTATTTCTCCAACAATATTCGCCCTCGATTCGTGGAACGATCTCGGCTCCTTGGTCTATTCAACTTCATATCCATCGACACTTGCTGTGGGGGTTCCCAATGACGGGTACGGGAGAGCACTACCGGCTAAACTCTATGCCTCCTGTGCCCGTTAATATATGCTTTTTCCTATAGCGACCCCGGAGGCTGAGATCCGCATATTGGACGGAGACACTGTCTAACAACGGACCGTAATGCCCCCCGGTAGATGGCATAGTAATTACCTCGCAGCGGTCTCCAATATGCGAGTCGTCCAGCAGCCTCTTCAGCCCTCGCATTGAGCGGTTTTTCAGGGGCAATGGGCAAACGGTGAGAATGCGGGGGGAGGGGGGGGGGGAACGGGTTGTATAAAACCTCAGGTATGATGCCTCGAGGTGTTGCAATATACTCCTCTGGTGTGTGGCCTTGCAGTCTACGCTTACCGCCCCTGACCTTGCCGACCCCTGACTTCTTGTACATACATACAGTACATACATATTTACTTTCCTTTTGGACAATGAAGACCGCCTCTATCCTTGCGGCCCTCGTGGCCTCGGTCAACGGCGCGGTCCTCTGGGACGGCCGCTTCAACGAGTTCTCCAGCTCGCGGGACCTCAACACGTGGTCCTGGAGCAACCAAGTCGGGCCGTACCAGTACTACATCCACGGCTCGGGCTCGGTCGAGAAATACATCAACCTGTCGCCCGACTACAAGAACCCGGCCGACACCGTGTCCAAGCAGGGCGCCAAGTTCACGCTCGACAGCACCGCCTTCTGGAACGGCCAGAACATGCGCCGCACCGAGCTCATCCCGCAGACCAAGGCCGCCATCAACCGGGGGAAGGTCTTTTACCACTTCAGCATGATGCGCAAGGACACCAACGCCCCCAGCGTCAACCGCGAGCACCAGATCTGCTTCTTTGAGAGCCACTTCACCGAGATGAAGTACGGCTGGATCAGCGGCGAGCAGGGCACGAGCAACCCCAACCTGCAGTGGATGACTAACCAGCAGAGCCGCTGGAAGACGGAGTGGAAGGCCGGTGTTTGGCACAACATTGCCTACGAGATCGTCAGTAAACCCATGGTTTTTCTTTGGGGGGGGGGGGGGGGGGGGGTTGTTTATTTTTTTTTATCTGAAAGCCGAATAGATGGAAAGGGGGGAGGGGGCTGGATGACAAGCGAAAACGGACGGCATGCTGACTTGTGTTCTATTGATCGATCTAGGACTTCTCGGCCAACAAGGTCGGGTTCTGGCACTCGGAAGGCGCGGAGCCGCTCAAGCAGGTGGTTGCGCCCGTCTCGGTCTCGACGTCGTCCAACGGCGCCGACTGGCATCTGGGCGTGCTGGAGCTGCCGCGCGGCGGCTACTCGGATACCAACGAGGACTTTTACTTTTCGGGCGTCTACGTGGAGGATGGCGCCATCACAACCGCGATCGGCGGGCCCGGTGAGTCTGGATAATACCCGAAGGGTGGAGGGATGACAAGACACTAAACTCCTGTGTAGCGTAAAGGTGGGGGGTCAAAACACCAGGGGGCGTGGTTAGGGAGAGGCCTGCTTGGCTTGGAGATGTTGGGGGGGGGGGGGAGGGGGGATGTTAGGTCTGTACTTTAGATCACACCATAAAAGTCATATTCAACCTGCATCTTCTGCTACCCGCCGTAAGACCGTTGCCCAGTTATGCCAAGGTATTATCGGGTCTGCGCGGCGCACCAACACCAACACCAACACCAACACCACCATCACCACCACCCGCGTCCCATCTCTCACGCTGTGTATATATACTGCACACGGTAGAGCCATCTAATTCAGCGCCTTCCCCGCCGCCACAAACAGCATCATGATAACCGTGACGCCGGCCCCCCACACAAGCGGCTATCCAGCAGCAATGTCAGCCAACACAATTCCCAAGATCAGGGGCAAGGGGGGGGGGGGGGGGGGGGGGGGGGGGGCAAGAAGCCAAAGCAAAACACCGGCCCAGTTCCGAGCAGATCCCACCAGCTCCTCCTGAGATGACGAAGGCGCTCCATACTCCCGAGACCACCCACTACTGGCAAAAGGCCCCGACGAAAGAAGACGGGCATCGGAACATACCCTCAGCCCCGCGAGGCGCGCGTTGTCCTGCAGCGAGACATAGACGTAGTTGTACACAGCCCGCGACAGGAGATAGCCCAGCGTCAGCTTGTTCATGCGCTCGGCGGCGACGCCGGCAACGTTGCCCGCCACGACCGACGCCGCGTACAGGCCGAGGGTCTCGAAGCCGTTGGAGGCGGCGGCGCGGGCGCGGGAGATGCGGCGGAGGATCTTTTTTATTTTTTTATTTTTTTTTAGAACCGCTTCTGGTCAGGGTTTCTGACTTGTGTCAAGGGGGGGGGGGGGGGGGAGGGAGAACAAACCGCCTTGTCCAGGGTTGTGTCCTTGGCGCAGTGTTCTTCCGTCTTGCGAGGGCTGGCGGACGTGTTAGCGGGCAGTGTCCGTGAAACATAAGGTGTTGGGTTGTGTGGTGAAAAGGGCCGGGGAAGAAGAACTCACTTTCCCAGGTCATAGTTCTTGCCTGCCAGAGTGACGGCATAGGCATGGGGGGCCATGCACAGCATGAAGGCCGCGGGGATCTGTGGGATACATGTTAGTAAGGGGGGGGGGGGGGTGGGTGGGGTCCTGTCTCTTGCGGCCTTCTCCTCGTCGTCATGTCTTTTCAATATCCAGCTTGGGGAGAGGGTCAGTGTTTACCGTGTAATACGACCAGTTGGTCGAAGTGAGATCGATGAGGGAGTCCATTGTCGGTGGTTGCGTGTATTGTATGTACGCCGCGAGGTATTCAGAGTAATATCACAGACGAGAGAAAGTGGGAGAGAAAGTACGGATTAGAAAAAAGTAAACTCCACCGCTCAGTAACTATCGCGACCAAGACGTTCTTTAACGTATTTCTTCAAGGCGAGCTAAGGCCGTCACCCCTGCTGCTGGTCGCTTGGCCTTCCGTAAACAGTCCGTGACGCCGTTACCGCCGCATACAGCCTCCCCCCCTTACCTAGTATAAGGCCTACGTACTGTGTAGAAAGTTCCTTGCACCACAGCGGTCTGAGTCGGCGGCCTGAGCGTTTCCCCGAGTTTTGCATTTCCAAAGCGCTACGCGTTAACTGGTGATTCTCCGTCGGGATGTTCCCGCCAACGTTATGTGAACGCGTATCGTAACGTAAGCGGGATGGATCCGTTGTTGATCCTAGCGTATTGGCGTTGCCGAGGATCCCCGGGATGTCCGCGGGCCCCGGTATGTTACGGCAGTGGTCGAAAGAATACGAACACTCACTCACCCCTGATACAGACCATGTGTAACAATGGGCCAAGACGAGTTTGACACGTCCACTTCCACCCCAAGAAATATGCAAGCGGCAAGGCAAACATGTTTGTAGTTGTAAAGGGTATCGTAACATCGTGGGGTAGTAAGAAGACACAAGTAAAGAGAAAAGAAAACATGGCCTGCCTGCCGTGCCAGTGTTGGGTCCTAGGTTTCATCGCTGAAATCCAGTCCCCCGTCTACAATCAACAACAACCTAAACCAAATTCCGCTCCCGTCGGCCGCGTCCCATGCGCCACAAGGGGTGGGTAGTGCTTATAAACCAGAGAACCACCGCCAAAGCTACCCAGGCCCTAAAAGTCTCCCGAGGAGAAAGAAGAAATGTAGAATGTAGAAAAGAAAGGTTATGCGTCAAGTCGTAACGCGTGAGCAAAGATCACCCAAGAAGTCGACTGGCGCTCATCGCAGAGTGTGCGTAAATAATTCAGGCATGTCGTCGGCCTGTAAACTGCCTCGCAGGATTTCTCAAAGAGAGCCCCTAAGTCTTTGCTTGCGGGCAAGCCAGTCCCCAAGCATGTCATCGAGTTGCTGAATCAATCCCATCAGTACTCGTCGCATCACAATCCTACTTCAAGAACAACTTACCGTCGTAATTTCAGCCAACTTGGCATTCTGCTCCCTAAACAGCGATTTTGTCACCGGATGGTCCGATCCCACGTCATCAACGTCGTTCTTGTCATAGACCACGACCAACAGATCGCGAATATCGGAGCCCGAGTCAAAGAAGGCGCGGAGACTGGCATCATCCCACGACTCCGACCTCGTCGTGGACGGAGTCGTCGAGGTCTTGTGGCCTGACGTGTCGGCATCATCGTGCTCGATAAGCTCAGGCGACGGCGTAGACACCGGCGAGACGCGGTCTTCTTCCTGACTCGAGTTGTCGACAACCAGTGGCGGTGGGTTGTGGTTGCTGACTGGCGAGACTTGAATGGGCGATTCCGATAGGCGTTCGGCAGACTGTGGGGGGATGCTGATAGCAGGCGCGCTACGTGTTGTCTGCGCCACCACGGGTGCAGACTGGTCAACGGTCGAAGAACTACCTTGCACCGCCGGCACTTGCTGCTGCGTAGCTTCCTCCGGCACCGGCGCCTGCCGAGTTTGTTCAGGGGTGATATCTTCATCCGAGTCAAAGTCGTCGAGCTCCGCGCGAGACCTCGCAGCAGTAGCCTTTGCCGGTCGAGGCTCTGCTCTTGCGGTTTTCGATAATGCGCTTTTGCCCGGCGATGCATCCCGGTCAGGCCTTTGATTCCGGGGGCTGCCTTCTGGAGACGCTTTCGGACTCGCGTTGACTAGGCGCATCGAGGCTGGAGGAACATTGGCAACGTTGTTGACCCTCCCTTCGGCTAAGGGACCCTTGGCATCCATGCCGTTCTCTCTGGTGCTATTAGACCTCCTGGTCGGCGAAGGTTCACCCCTTGGGTGTTGTTTCTGCAGCTTGCTCGGGTTCCTCTGGGGGCCCGACTTCTCTGGCGATGGTTGCACCTCGTCTTCCTCCAAGTCCTTCTCTGGGGCGTCTGCGTCCAGGGACGGCTTGCCAAAGGAATCATCATCATCGTCTCCTTTCGACTTCTTATCCTTTCGAGAGAAGAAGCCCCGCAGGCCGCCCGGCTTCTTGTCCTTCTCTTTGTCCTTCTTCTTCTTCTTGTCGTCTTTGCTGAAGATATCCTTGTCGAGTTTATCCAAGCTTGGGCGTTGCTTGACTTCCCTGGATTCGCTCGAAGTCCGCGGGCCGTTATCGTCACGCAGCAGGTTTGGTGTCAGGGTGATCTTCTTGGTTTCCACCGTGTCGTCCTTGAAGAACGAATCCCGCACAGTCCCGTCACTTGTCTTCTTGGGCCCGTCTGCCCTGACGTCCGAGACCTCGTCGGTAACTCGGGACATATTCTTGCTGGTCGATGAGTCGTTGTCGCCGCTGGCGTCTTGCCGCTTCGATTCGGACCTGGCTTGTTTCTGCTGTGATCTCGGCTTCAACGGTTCCACCTTGGCTGTCTCATCGTCCATTTCGCCGCCAGTTGATTGTTGGGACTGTTGGGACTGTTGGGACTGCTGCCCTTGCTGCCCTTGCTGCTGTTGCTGCCCGAACAACTCACCCTCGGCGTCTTCCTCTTCAGTGGAGTAATCGATATCCGAGTAGTCGACGTAGGTAGGAGCGGCGAACTGAACCGTTTTGGTCTTCCTTCTCTTCATTGCGGACCTGATACCGTTTCGGGTTTTATCTTGTTGATCTCCAAGCATGGATGCAGAGAGCTGCATCGTGTTAATGGGAGCTCTCCAAGTGCGGTCCTTCCCTCGCTTACATCTATGTTCCGGTGCTTGTTCAACCGAGCTAACCTTTCGGTAGGCGTTTCGATATGTTCGGCCGGCAGGTAGCCTGGGGAAGGATTACCATGAGCGTTGAAGGGTGGAACAGTTTCCAGGATAACTGACCTATGCTGCTGTCTTTGACGACCCGCACTAACCACCAATAGCTGTTGCTGTCATCGAGGAGAACCATAGTATCGCCCTTTGTCGCATTGGCTTGACCTTCGACGGTCGCAACGAACGTGTGGAGGGCATAGACGAAATCAAAGTCGATGTCCTCTGTGTCCTGTAAGCATTCGCCACCCCAGCCGGAATCTATGAATCTAGGATCAGAAAGCCCAGAAAAGCCGCCATCATCATCATCATCATCGTCGTCGTCATCATCGGATTCGTAGGGCACCGTTAGCTTGTCGTCGTCGTCATCGTCGTCGTACTTTTCCTGCCCTTTGCCAATACTGATCCCCAGCCGTGGCCCTGCTGGTCCCTGTCTTGTCGGCCCGCCTCCGTTACTTGGACCTTCCAGCACGACGTTCTCGTCCTCCCCCTCATCCGCCCCCTCGTCCACCCAGATGTCGCTCAGGTCAAAGTCCTCGGGGAGGCAGCGAGTTTCGCTCGATGCCTCGTATTCGCTCGGGGAATCCGATTCGAACTCACCGTTATAACCGAAGTGTTGATGATGATGGCGACGCCGTGTGCTAGAAAGAAGAGAAGACTGTACGACTCCGCACTGACTCCCACTTTGTCCCCCTCCCGACAAAGGTAGATGATCAGGACTCTCGAGGTATGGTGATGATGACCTCGGGTCGCAGACATTCGGAGCGGCCGAGGAACTACCTAATGCGGCCGGCCACGGGAGAGGGTCGCGCGTACTCGAAGAGAGAATCGGGAGAGCGAAGGTTGACCCACCATCTTCGATTGAAGGGGAGCTTGATATCTTATCCATCATATCATCATCCATGTCGACTTCGGCATCGCCGTCCAACTCCCCGTCGTCGACCTCGTTGCCGCCATTCTGGGCAATCGCCAGGGCATCCTGCTGGGCGCCGGCGCGCATATTGTCCGCACTGTCGTTTCGCTGGCCGCCGGTGGCCGGGTCGAGGGCGAGAGCGTGTTGTTGGATGCCGGCCGAGTCGGGGTTCCACGAGACACGAGGGCTCCGGGAGTTTTCCTCGGCAGTCTCCGCGGCGACCTCGCGAAGCGTCTCGGCTTGGTGTGGAGCGAGTGATCCGTCAGGGGCAAGCCTGTGGTGGTTTTGAGCCGACGGCGCCTCGTGAGCTTGCAGGTCAATCGTGTCTAAAGAGGGAGGCAGTGTCAGAGAAAGCCTTCGACAGCCTGGCGCGCGGCACGGGCTGGGGCTACAACAAAGGGGGCGTAGGCGTGGGCCGCCGAGCGACAAGGAACCCGGGCCACGGCGGCGCGAATCCAGGGGGGCAGGCGAGATGAAGGGGAGGCAGCACATACCAGCGCGAATTATCTGTGGCCTGGTCATGATGACGGGGACTTGGGCGGTTCGCGCATAAAATGACCCGCTATGATTCACAATGGGTTTCTATGCGTTCTGTGCCTTACGCCCGCAATGCACGTTGCGCAGCCAATTCGCGAAGAATGGCTCAATTGCAGAATGCGCTCCTTGGGACGAAACAGCAGGAAACCCCCAGCTGCGGCTGGCGGGCTGGCGGGCTGGCGAGGCGTCCCCAGTTTTGCGCTGGGATTCGCAGCGGATACGGCTTGGCGTCGGAAAACGACTGGGATTATTGCAGAGAAGGTCGCATTTGAGAGGATCAAATGTCCAACTTCGAGAACCCGCGGTCCGCTACCCAATGCCAGCTTCGATGGCTGTTGAAGGGCCGTGTATGTATGAGGATAGTTTGCGCTTCCCTTCGGTCCTCGTTAGGCCTCAATGCCGCGCTGTGTGTCGTCGCAAGCAGGCGTGTCGAGGCATCGGCTTCAAAAGAACGCAGGGAGCAAGGGTTAAACGGCGATCTTGGCAGGAGGTAGTTGGGCTGATATCGCCAACAAATCCAACTTCTGCAGCGATTTTTGCACACTTAGGCTCTGGCTTGGAGGCAGCTGGAATAATGCACGAAGAGTGGCAGTGGAGAAATAGTACCTTAAATTTCATGTATCCTTTGGTGGAGTTTGATACCAAGCTGACCTGTCGTGTAAAATTATCCTGGAAGAGAGCAGAAAACACCGCTGCATTCCGATGGTATTAGGCGTCCCGAAAGGGAAAGTTTCAACAGAGAGCCAGGGCGCTGATGAACTTGAAACACTGGGCGAGCCAAGGGGGTTCTCAGATGGATTGATGGAAGGGGCCTGTGATTGAGACGATTGGCGGGGCATCGAGACACTAGCCCGTATTTAGCTGCCCCGCCTTAAAAAAAGACTTCTCGAATTGTTCGGTCGCCATTGCTCGCATTGTCAACAAGATTAGGTGCAGACGAGGCATGAAGGCCTAATATCGCCCACCCGTCTGCCGTCTCTTTTGGGAGCGAGCCGTCACGGCCACTTGCAACTTGGCACCGTTCACTGAGTGCGGGGAACGCCAGAGCGTGCCGTCGACAACAAGGCCAGCGACAGACCATTGTGGGGCAAGGTCAGGAACTGCCAGGGGAAATGTGCTGAGGAGGGGCAACGCATCATCAGACAGTTGTCAGACAAGAACAGAGATGCATCCGTGTTTCCGACTTGAGTCCCCAAGGTATGGGCACGAGTATCTGCAGCGCACTTGAGATCGATTGGACTGTTCATCCCTTGGTTTACTTAGGCCGATTATGGAAACTAAGCTGTATGGTAAGACTTCTTCTCTTCAATCAGCCGGCCTTGTCCCGCCCCAAATTAGGTACTGTATATACATAGGTAGATACCTGGGTAGGTAGTTATGAAGGATTTGAGTCAAGTGAAAAGGAGGGTTTAAGTGCAAGGACCGCGAAACTAGCAGCGCACTACTTCAGAACCGCTGGCGCAGTCTTTCAATGATTCAAATGAAGCTTATTGATGTTTCCTTTACTAACAAACACCCGCCCGATGTAAAATTCATTTGCCCACACTGCACTCAAGTGAACCGCGGTGTCTGAAAATCACACCTGCCTGCCACGCACAAATGCCGACAGGTCATCGAGATATCGGGCATTGCTGTTATCCAAGTTGAGCCACGTAGGTTTTTAGGCGTCCCGATGCCGCTTGTTCAATGGAGTCGACAACACTGTGAGGCAAACACACTGTGCCGATTGCAGTCCCGAGTCAGTTCAAGGCTGCGCCCGCGGCTTCCCCGACTCTGATGAGCGGAGCAGTTCACCTGCTCAGTTGCTGCTCGTTTGCCAAGGCACTTCCCCACAACAGACAAGCCTTTGCCAAGATCGAATGCCAGCGTGATGGGCCGCTTGGCAGGTGCTTCTTGATCCCTCAACTCCCTTGAAGATGCCCTAGAATTGGCCCATGACAACTTCAACCTCATTCATGCATTTACACATACGATAACTGGGCGGCATCGAGTCTTGGCAGCCCGTTGTTTTGCTTGGAGATTGTTCGAGGTCAGGGTGAGCCTGCAAGATGTCCATAAGTGCTACGCATCTGGCTCGCGCTGGAATTGGTCAGAAGACTTCCATGGACGATCCGCAGTGCGTGGGCACTGGGCAGGTTTGCCCGACAGATCCCAGTGCACCAACCGCATTTTAGCTATCCCACCACACAGCTCCATCTGACGCCATATCTGTCATCATTTTGCGTGTTGTGCATGCACAGTACATTTACCGTCGAACGTGGCCCAGCCGGGCGAGCTTGTTGGCAAAGCTTATTTTCGTATTACCAATGGTATGAATGGTGGGTGTTTTGCGTTGGATTCCACAAACCGAAAACAAGAGATGGGACACCCATGCTCGCCATGGTCGGCCAGCACGATGGCACCTACGAATCGCTACGTGTTGCCTGAAAGCGGTCTTTTGGTCTCCCGTCCGAAATGTGTGGGCCTGCACAGCCCCCGGGACGGGATAGCGCAATGTATGTGGGTCCAAATCCCTCTCCGAGGTGCAATGAGACCACACAGTGCGGACTCGAGGCCGAATGGCGTGCGACTCTTTGCGGTGGCTGCTTGATTCTTCCCCGCGGGGTATAGCCTAGAATAATACGCGCTAATTAAAACAGCCATTTCCCACCCTCCATCTCATTTATCGGATCGAAAAATGAACAGCCTTGGGTGGCTCCTTTTAATACACTCGCAGACTGGCCTTTATTTGGAGAAACCTGCTGCGTGTGAGTACACGTAGTGCTTGTTGTTGCACAAAAGCGGTAGTCCTTTGTAGGCCTGGCAGATGCGGTCGCGAGACATTTGGTGGAAGCTGATGGATCCTTCACAGAGCATCCATGCTTCGTGAGACGGGCCAGACTCTTGCGACCCCAGAACACCCGGCAAGTGCACCCCACCCCGCAGAAACCAGACAGGGTCTCGAGGGTGTTCGGGTGGGCTGCTCGGACAGTATCAGCCCGCGTATGCACTGTACGTTCGCCTGAACCCGCCCGCCGCCCCTGGGGGGAATTTGCTGAAAGGGTGCATGCACCCTTCTGTTCTCTGGTTGTCGTCCAAACACTTCCGAGACAGTCCAGTGAAAACGATAAAAATCGGCAGCAAAAACAACCGAGCAGCCTGGGCGAAACAAGCAACGCACCTACGCCGCCTTAGATCCACTCGACGGCGATTGACAGCTGCAGCGTGCCCTCGGCGCCCGTAACAAGAGGTCCCAAGCCGTCTCGGCCACGAGGGTTTCTCGGCGCCCAGCCTCTGCGTCCCCCACACCAGACACCGCGACAACGCTCTCTTGGCTTTGCTCGATATCGCCGTCCTGGGTCGATCGATTGCCGACGAAGAGCGACGCACACACAGGACTGACGGGGGCGCAGGCCAGCGGTAAAGCACCGCGAATCGGCCCCGGCGTGGCCGCTGTGCGCCCGGCCCTGCCGGACAAACAATCACTCCACCACGCAGAGGGCCACGACGATTTCGACGAGTCCGATTTCCATGGCGATTGCGCGATAACAAAAAAACCAGGCGGAAGCCGCTGTCAATACTGCAACTATGGAGGCGCGACAGCTCTTCGGCCGCTTGACGGTCGCCGCGGCGCAGCCGACCGGCACGCCGCTGGTCGGCCGAAATTGTGGCGGGCTTAACCTCCCCATGGGAGGCGTCCTCTCCATGCCCAATGGCGAGCTCGTCACTCTCACCGCCGCAGCCGCTTTCAAGCCGGTCTGCACTCCGGTTACACCCCCGGCAATTATCGCGAACGGCGGAGGAGGCTCGGTGGCAATTGACGACTCGGTGGAGGGATCGATGCCCACCGAGGATGGATGGACCTATTCGGACTTCCGGGACCCGTTTTACGCCTCGACGTTTCCCCAGTGCTACGCCCTCGCCGCAACCACCGTGGTGGCATACATGCTGGTCATCATGCTTTTCGTCACCCCGCGGTCTTTCCTCGACGGCGGCGTCGTGGTCTTGGGTCGAAGGGGATTTACCAATGGCGGCACGGGTCCAACGATTGGCGGGCGACCATGGCTACAAAAGGTCGCAGCCCTTGCTGTCGCGATTTCCTTGACCATAGCCAGCGCCGCCACGTTCTCGGCCGCCGAAGAGCAATATTCCTTCGGCGTCCAGAACGCAAAACGGTTACAGATGGAGGTTCTCGGCGGCAACGAACTCAAGATCATTCGCATCATTTCCAACACATTCCTCTGGCTTGCCCAGGCTCAGACCCTCATCCGCCTCTTCCCGCGCCAGCGGGAGAAGGTTATCATCAAATGGACCGCCTTCGCCTTGATTACCTTGGACGTCATTTTCCAATCCCTCAACAGCTTCCAGTACGAACAAGGAATCGCACGGCCCGGCTCCTTCCAGGATGCCGTCCCCGCGCTCAGCTACCTATTCGCCCTCTCGCTGGGGGTTTTGTACGCCGCATGGGTAATCTACTATTCCCTCCTGAAGAAGCGGTACGCGTTTTGGCATCCGCAAATGATGAACATGTTGTTGGTCGCGGTTTTATCATTATTGTCGATTCTTATTCCGGTTGTATTTTTCATCTTGGATATATGCAAGCCCGAGTTCACCGGATGGGGTGAATATGTCAGATGGGTAGGGGCGGCGGCGGCCAGCGTCGTTGTCTGGGAATGGGTGGAAAGAATCGAGGCCCTGGAACGTGAAGAAAAGAAAGACGGGATCCTGGGCAGGGAGGTATTTGATGGGGATGAGATGCTCGACCTCACACGTTCAAACCCGGGGCTCAGAAGGAGGCGGAAGGAAGATGATGACGGAGATAAGGAGGCCGACGCCGAAGGCGAGAGGGACGATAGCCCACCTCCTGGACGGGGCAGCAGATGGCCCACTGTCACGGCAATGACAGCGAGATATCGGCCTTGGTCCAAACCCAGAAAGGCCCCAAAGCCTGCAGACCCCGCAAACACCCAGTCATCTAATCATGACAGGATACGCTTCTTGCAGCCGCCGTTATGGCCTGCCAGACCCGCGCCGGCAGTCACCCCGGTCAGCCGGACAGACACCGCCAGTGCCGCGAGCACTGTCTACGCCGTCAGATACCACCCCCTTACCGAAACCACATCGCGCACCCCTCCCCCTGCGCACAATAACATGCCCTTATCCCGAAGCAACAGCACAGCCTCGAGCCACGCCAGCGACGACGGGAGTCCGACCGAAGTCGGAGATGCATCTTCCCAGCCGCCACAAGCTGCGTCCGCATCACAAAACCCGCCGCCACCATCCAGCCGCTGGCGGGCCTTGACACAGCGCCTCCCGTTTCAGAACCCCCGTCCCAATGATCTGGAACGCGCCGTGCCCACGGGAGAGGAAAACGCCGTACGGAGGGATGGCGGCAGCAACGGGAGCAACAAATGGGACGTCCGCGGCCGCCTCGAAGACTTCGCCGCCACGCAAGCCGAACGCCTACGCGAGAAGTTCCGAACCACCCCCGACACCGACAGCCTGCCGGTGACGGTCATCCCGGCCCCGCCCCGCCAGGGCGCTGCGCTTGCCCAGCTGCTGGAGGAGGAGGAGTTGGAGGCTCAGCGGGCCGCGGCGTCAGCGGCAGCCCAAGGGAATAGCAGCAGTGTCTCGAGGACGTTGCCGATGGGCGGGGATGTGTCGTCGGCGACGTTGGGAGGGAGTTCGACCGTCGTGGGGTCGAGGCAGCAGCCCCGACCGATTCTCACGCGCCGCGAATCAGGGTCGTTTGCTGCGGCGGGACGGCGGTTGTCGGTCCCGTTGGCGGGTACGCCGCAGTCTCGAAACCTACCGCCCGGTTCTTCTCCTGACGGTGGTCTCTAACCGCCGCCGTCCTGATCTCATATGTTTCTAAACCATATGTGATATGATGAGCATTTACGTTTCTATAGTAGCGATAGCGGCAGCCGGCGAGCGGTCTTGTCTATTTTCTTGCTGTTAACGTTGACAAGGGAGCATTTTCTACCTTCAAGGGGTGTACCGGTCTGGGCCCGGGTTTTTGGCAGAGCGACAAAAGCGAGGGTTGTCAATGGGACAGGAACGGGTATGGATATCTATATGTTTTTGAATAGGACGTCTGGAGTTTGGGGATGGGGCTGGGATATATCCGGTTGGGACTACCTCAGGGTCATGAATGGAAAGTGCTGTTTCTGAATTTACGTCGGTGCTTGGATTCATTACTACTGCTCTTGACAGTGCCTATCGTGGCAATGGCCATGTTCCCAGTTTTATCATCTACGCTAGGAATGTTATTCGTCCTATAATTCTATCTCTGCGTGAGTGTTGTGGAAGGAGACCGTGTATTGTAAGGCACCCACCCCCCTGAGCACCGAAAATCGCGTCTTTACCCACCAAAGACAAGACTTTAAACCCAAAATTTCTAGCGTTTGTAGTCTTGTCGGCATCATTTCCGTTGCCAGCTTCGCTTCGAGAAACCATCGAGGCCAGGGAGACGGAGACGGAGACGGAGACGGAGCAGTTGCGGGTCAAGAAGAAGCCGTTGGAGAACTACGAAAGGGGTATTTGAGATGCGATGTCCATACGGTAATTACGTAGGCATTACAGAGCGGATCCTTTCCCCCCTGGAAATGCAGATGCAATTTTGGCGTGAGAAATCCGCCCATCGGCTAGGCTCAGAAAATCCTAGCGTGGAGCGGCTGCAAAACCCAGGGTCCAACAAGAATCCGAAGGCGGATTTTGGGAATGGACGGGGGTGCCGCGCCGAGGAATCGGCTTTTATGGATCCCGGTTATCTGGACTCGTGCTGGAGTTTCTGCTTCCCACCTTCAGCCTGCCACTCAGTGAGCGAAGACGGCTTACTTTTTTTTTCTTCTTTTTTCCCCCCCTTTACTCTCTCCCCTTTTTACTTTGACAAGTTTGCACCCCACGACCGAGCGAGCTTGTTCTGACGAAACGAGCGCCAACTGCGAGGCTCGGTGAATTGGACCAGCAAAAGTAGACACCGCTGCTGCGACTCGGAATCTCGTGGCTTTCACGTTCCCGGCCCGGCCCCGGACATATCGATCCCCGCTGCGCTCCCGCGTGAAACGGAAACTTGACAACAAAACTCCGGAAAAGAAAAGAAAAGAAAAGAAAGAAAAAAAACGTAGCCATGGCGGGCAGCTCCGAACCCTTCCCGCCGCTCAGCACGGCAGCCGATCGCCAACCGCACTCGACGGCCGACAACCAGACGGCGCGCTGGCGCAGGAAATCCAGCATTCTCGGGAGCGAGCTACGGGTCGGTGACACGGGGGCACCCTCGATCGCAACGGGCATTGCCCATCTCAATGGCGCAGCAAAGGTATGTTCTCGCTTGGGGGGGAAGTCCTACGGCCTGGAGACAACGCGCTGACGGCAACCAGGAGCCAGCGACAACAGGCCCCTCCAAGCGCTTCTCGAAGCGGCGCAAGGCCCGCTCAGCCCTTCGCCGCGCCAAGAACATCGCCGTCAAGCACACCTGGGCGCTGCCGCTGGCCATCCTGCTCGTCTTCCTAACGCTCTACGCCGTCAACCCGACCGAGAGCAACCCGGTTCACCACTTCATCTTCCTCTCGTACAAACTGCCCGAGACGAGCGCCGAAGGATACACGCAATATGGCAAGGGCCTCTGGGACATCGCCTTCGTCACCTTCTACACCGTGGTGCTGTCCTTCACCCGCGAGTTCATCATGCAGGAGATCCTGCGGCCCATGGCGCGCTGGGCCGGCCTCAAGTCGCGCGGCAAGCAGGCCCGCTACATGGAGCAGATGTACACGGCCCTGTACTTTGGCATTCTGGGTCCCACCGGCATGTACGTCATGAGCCGCACGCCCGTGTGGTACTTCAACACGTACGGCATGTACGAGAACTTCCCGCACAAGACCCACGACGCCGTCTTCAAGTTCTACTACTTGTTCCAGGCCGCCTACTGGGCTCAGCAGGCCATCGTTTTGCTGTTGGGCATGGAGAAGCCGCGCAAGGACTTCAAGGAGTTGGTCGGCCACCACATCGTCAGCCTGGCCCTTATTGGCCTGAGCTACCGCTTCCACTTCACCTACATGGGTCTGGCCGTCTACATTACCCACGACATTAGCGACTTCTTCCTGGCTGTACGTCTTTCCCCTCTTCACCCCCTTTCCGTCACCCTTTCCCACTAACTCGTCCCCCCTCCCCCCCCTTTTTTTTTCCCCCTCGTTCTAGACCTCCAAAACCCTCAACTACCTCGATCACTGGCTCACCGGCCCTTACTACTTCACCTTCATGTGCGTGTGGATCTACCTGCGCCACTACCTCAACCTGCGCATCCTCTTCAGCCTCTTCACCGAGTTCCAGACGGTCGGCCCCTACGAGCTCAACTGGGAGACCCAGCAGTACAAGTGCACCCTGTCGTTCGTCATCACGCTGGCCCTGCTCAGCTCGCTGCAGGCCCTCAACCTGTTCTGGCTGTTCTTTATCCTCCGCATCGCCTACCGTTTTGCCGTGCACAACGTCGCCAAGGACGACCGCAGCGATGCCGAGGAGTCCGAGGCCGAGGCCGAGGCCGACGATGCGGTGAACGGGGCCGCCAAGAGTTATGCTGACGCTGCTGCTGCTGCTGCTGCTCCCACTAACGGCGCTGCTGCCAACGGCGCGGCGAAGAAGAGCAGGTAAAAGCTATGGCTGTGGCTTTTGCATCCCGGCCTTCTTTGTAACAATATGTGTTTGGCTTCGATGTCGGGAGCCGGTGTATACCAAGGAGGGGGGGGGGGGGGAGGGAAGCAAGAGGGTCCGGGTGGGGACACATATCTCTCGCTTTTTATATGCATTACTCTGCATGCTTTGCAACAACAGGAGGGCCATGGGCAGGCAGGTGTTGGGCGTTGTATTCTGGGGGGGGGGAAGAAACGAGTCACCCGGTTTCTGGAGCAAGCTTTTTTTTTCTTTTCTCGAACGGTCTTGGGTGGCCAAGGCGCCGTCATTCGCTGGAAAGTATACATTCGCTGATTGGGTTTGGGTGTAAAGAAGAAGGGGTGTGGAACATGACGGGCAGACGAGAAACATGACAAGAAGGACTGGCTCGGGAAAGTAACCGAAGCTGCGATGCGAGGCTTGTGGAGGGGGGGTGGTCGAAGGGCGGCGGTCCGGGAGGAGCCGGAGCAGGATGTCCCTGTCATAAGGTCGGAGCGGGAGTTGTCTTGGAAAGCTGGAACCGAACGGCCACACCACACCACACCACACCCACTCACATGACCTCCGGGCGGGACGGTATCCGACACTAAGGTAGCCTTGCACCACCGCGAGCCACCACACCAGCCCCAGATGTGCAACATACGGAACTCGGCATGGTGTGTTTGGGGGGGAGTCCAGCACCAAAGAGGGTGGTCATTTTGGGCCAATTACCTGACGGACACAGATATGGTTGACTGATCTGTACGACTTTCGATTATTTCCCCTTGATCTTACCACAAGAACAACACTTTGAATAGCAGTTTAATAAATGACTTGGTACATGCACCCCGAGTTAGGCACAAGGTATGCAGTAGTAGCAGTTACACACAATCATAACACACGCTCAGATCGGTAGGCAGGCAGGTAGGTAGATGGTAGGCAATCAAACGGGTATTATTTTATGTATAACCCCTTTCTCCCCCGTCCCTCCCAAAAAGGGAGAGGACTCAAAAACACACTAAAAGTCAGTCCGAGTCTGGCCCGCGAAGACCCAGCTATGTCTCGCAAACCCCCCTATCCTCTTGTTGCACCGTCCGCCCGTTCATCGCAAACACTCCCTCATGTTAAATTGCACCGCATCTCGCGTTGCACCATCCCCATACCCATACCCCCATCCCATTACTGACACCCTGACCTAACCCAACATACCAGACCAGACCAGACCGGACCAAACCCACAAGACCAGGCCAGGCCGTAAAGACCGAGAAAAAAAGAAAGCAACCCAACCCGGAGAAAACAAAACGCCGCCCATGCTTTGGGAATCATGGTCATGTCATCTCTCATTAAAATCTTGCAAAGCAAGCAGCAAGGACATCTTTTGTTTCCCGCGTCCTTGCTTGCGTCTTCATTCCGTGAGCCCCGCCCGGGGGGGTGGCAGGACAGGATAGGATAGGACAGGACAGGACAACCAACAAACAAATGCTGAGAGGCTGACGGTGGTATATCAAAGTATCAACAACAGCAGACCGAAAGTACGGAAAAAGAGTGGATAGGTAAGAGGGTCGAGAATATTACGCGGTGATTGGTGAAAACGTCGCTTATCGCGTTTCCATCTCAAACAGACGACCAAGAAAATCGAACGGATATCAGTGTAGATTTGGTGTGATGTCGTGTCGATCATCAATCTCGTTTGTACGTTCTTCGGCGCGGGGGCGGGATTAAAGTGGAGGCGTTTGACCTTTATTGCCTCGCTGGTTTGTTGTTCCGGAATTAATGACATCAATTGATGATGATGATGTGACAAGGACAGCAGGTAGACCACAAGGCGGAGGGAGAGCTGGGAATTGACCCATCCAGTGCCCCCCAAGCCCGGCGCTTCTGCGTATTAAATGTGTGTTCGAAATCAGATCAGATCGTACCCGGGCCGAGGTCAAAGTGTTCGAGATGCATCTGTCGAGCGGCCGGCGGATGAATCCGAGGGAAATGAATACAGCGGCGGCCGTGATGCGTCGTCGGGCTTGCCGGGATGGTCTTCGTCACGATGATCATCGGCGTCGTCTTGAAGTGTGCCGTCCGAGCCGCTGGAGGAGGTGGTGCTTCCGTGCGAGGAAATAGACGAGGTCTCATGCGCGTCGGCAGTGGTGGCCGTCGGGCTGTGGGGCACCGTAGGCAGGATGGTCGACGAGAGCATGCTGTTGTAACCGTCATCGCCGATGTTCGCTTGGCTCAGAAGTTTCTTCGCCTTCCGCGTGGCGTCCCGCGCATGCTCGGCAGCTCGCTCGGCGCGGCAGTGCTTCTCCCACATGGCGGTGTAGCGGCCATTGAGCGCCAGAAGCTCTTCGTGGGTGCCCCTCTCCACCACAGTTCCGGCATGCAGAACGATGATCTGGTCGGCATGGGTTATGGTAGACAACCGATGACTGGAAAAAAAAAATTATAATTAGCCTCAGAACTCAGCCACGCTGACGAGAAAAGGGTTATGCACTTACGCAATAATCAAGAGTGTCCGATCCTGACCAAACTTGCCACTAATCAGCTTGGATTGGATCTTCTGTTCGGTTTCGCCATCAAGAGCCGAAGTTGCTTCGTCGAGCATGATAATCTTGGGGTTCTTCAGAATAGTGCGCGCAATTGCCACCCGCTGCTTCTCGCCGCCACTCAGCCGAAGGCCGCGCTCGCCCACCTTGGTAAAGTAGCCGTCGGGGAAGCTCAAAATGCGGTCGTGGATGGCAGCCGCGCGGCAGGCGTCAAAGACCTCTTCGTCGGTTGCATTGGGGTTGGCGTACTTGAGGTTGTACATCAACGTCTCGTTGAACAGGATGGTATCCTGCGGCACTACGCCAATGAAGCGGCGCACCGAGTCAATTGTCAGGTCTCTGACGTCGTGGCCGTCTATCTCGGTGCTGCCCTCGCGACAGTTGTAGTACCGGAACATAAGACGGAAAACGGTCGACTTGCCGCCACCCGATTCTCCCACAAACGCGGTCGTGGTGCCGGGTTTGCACTCGAACGACAAGTCGTTCAGCGCGGTCCTACGGTTGTCGTACGAGAAGCCGACCTTGTTCCACTTGATATGTCCGGTGCATTCCCGTAGCGTCTTCGCGCCAGGCTTGTCCACGACGGTCGGCTGGATTTTGAAGAGCTCGAGCAGTCGTTCGCCCGAAATCATGGCCGACTGAACCGTCCGGTAGAACGTCCCAAAGAAGTTGAGCGGCCCCTGCAGTTGGTTGAGGTAGGTGACAAGCAGAACGAAATCGCCCACAGTCCTCTCGCCGCGCGACACCTGATAACCGCATGTGAGCAAGGCGACAAGCAAACCACACATGAACACAACCGACTGGCACATGTTCATGTAGTTGATGCCGTATGTCACCTTGGCCTCGGCCTCTTGGAACTTCTTGATGGCGTCGCCATAGCGGTCAAACTCCCTCCTCTCGGCGTTGAAGTACTTGACCGTCTCGTAGGACATGATCGAGTCGTTCTTGACGGCCTCCTCCTCACGGTCGGCGTTGACCATGTCGCGGCGCTGGTCAGCCCTCGTGGCAGCCATGCGGATGGTCAGGTAGAGGTAGTAGAAGGTGATGACCGAGACGAAGAGGGCGTACAGGGACCCGAATCGGACATAGAAGTAGACGATAGCCACCAGGAGGTCGACCAGCATCGGCACTACCTGGAACGTGACCTGCTCCAAGAACTGGTTAATCGACGCTCCCTTGTTGAGCGCCGAGAGCACTTCGCCCGTGCGCTTGCCCAAATGGAAGTCCAACGAGAGCGAGTGCACGTGTTCAAAGGCGGCCGTGGTCAGGGCGCGGTATGTGTGCTGAGACACGGGAATCCAGAGGATCGACCGGACGGACCCCAACAGGCCAGAAGGCCCTTGGAGCAACTTGTATAGGATTAGAAGCCCGAGTTCAAGCCACACCTTGTCGATATTTCTCCTCTCGAACGTGTCGGTGACGATTCCGAGTTGGGCAGGCACCAGGATGTTGACGACGCGCTGCAAGATGACGAGAACGAAGCACAGCATGACCACAATCTGGAGCCTGGCTGACTTGCTAGGCCACAGGTAGGGGAAGAAGACGGAGTAGCCACGGCAGTATTCGAACCACGACTTGTGCGGCAGCTTATCGGGTCTGTAGAAAGCCGCCTCGGCGTCTTGCTGCTGGCATCCTTGTTCGCTGGGACGGTCCGAATTCCGGCGGGCGTTTTTATTTGTGGCGCCGTAGTGGGCGGTGCGCGCCGCGTGTCCGTTGGCATGGCCGTGATTGATTCCGTTGCTGCTGAGCAATGGGCTCGCCTCGTCTGTCTCCGATCTTTGTGCCTCCTCGTCCTGGAGCCGCCGCTCTTCGAGGCGCCTCTTGGCAATGGCGGCGTATAAGCTGATTAGGGAGATGAGTAGACAGAGGCGAACGCCCGCGATGCTAAGGTCGACGATGTCCCAGGGTTTGAGGCCGCTCTCCCGCTCCGCTGCAAAATGGGCAACGTAGCCCCCATCGGTTAAGGTCATGGCGAAGGCGAGCAGAATCACAATCTCGCCGATAAACCCGAGGATCCAGAACATGAGGTGAACAACGATCGGGCTCTGCCGCCATTCCAGGAGGGTGATGAGGACGTAGAGGTAGAGGAACGCTGAACCAACGATGTAGACCTGAGCGTTTTGTCAGCCACGGAGTGTTCGTTTATGCAGGCGGCCTCCATCAAGACCATGGTCATGCAGTGGGAGCAGAACTCACAATTCTCTCTTCGCCACACCACCACGCACCGTCGAGCCCGGCGTTCCTGCTCGACTTCATGGCGTGGAGCGCGACCGCAGCGCCATTGGCAACGAACGACAAGACAGTGGCGCCGGTCAAGTAGAGGAAGACGGACCAGGCGAGGCCGCCGCCGCCGCTGTTGCCGTCATCGGCCTCGGACAATTCCTGCTCCCGCTTCTTCTTGGTGACCGGCAATGGTTTCCCGCCGGGGCCCTTGACGGTTGGGCCCTCGAGTTCCTCCTCGGTCTTTGACGTGACAACGGTGTGGATGCCAGACGAGATGACGAAGGCCAGCAATAGGATGACCGGGTAGAGCAGCTGGGTCGTCCGCAGGACTGACTGCGCGGTGCTGGGGCTCTGCTCAGGAACGTTCTTTTCGAGCAGTGAGTCCATGCTGGGCCTGCGCGGGAAGGTCCAAAGTGTTAGAGAGAAGAGACGGTGGCGCAGCGGCCGAAGACGACGGGAAGGGAGGAGGAGGAGAGGAGAGAGGCGGGTGAGAAGGGAGAAGACGAGTGTTATTGCAGATAACACTGCATGCTGCTAATCAATCACCCCCGGAAATGAGTTGGGTGTTGTTGTTGTTGTTGGTGGTGGTGGTGGTGGCGGTGGTAGTAGTGGTAGTAGTGGTAGTGATAGTGGGAGTAGTGGTGATGTGCCCGCTGTGGCAGCGGAGACGGTGGTGGAAGGTAATGGAGCACTTGGGGACATACGGGTTTCCAGGTCGAGAAGAGGTCGTTTCTTGTTCAGGATGAGGCGAAGCAGCGGTGCCGGCGGCTCATGGCCCCTTTACGGGGTTGTGGCGGGAAATGGAGGGGCTGCCAATGGATTCGCAGGTCAGCATGGTGAATCGCAGCGCGCGGCGTGGTGGGGGAAGGCGACGGGAATTGCGCAGCTGACGAGGTTGGTGTGTGGCTTTCGCCACTGAAGCGGGTCCTGAGTCGAGATCACGAACCTGGCCTACGCGGACGGGATGACGGACATGATGATTGACTGATTGACGGGACTGACCTGTTGTTGCTCGGCAAGCGTCCAAGATCTACAAGGTAGCTTGCTGTGCTGGTTGCCTTTCCGGGGGCCTCGCTCTCGGGGGATTTCGGTGTGACCTGTGGTGGACAAGAATAGGCCGATCTCAACCGATCAAAAGCAGACACGACACTCGGCCGGGAGCAACGAACCTCGCAAGAGGAAAGGAGGGGGGAAATAAACGAGCGTGGTTAGGGGACGGTTGTTCGCTGGTGGTTTGAGGAAAGTCGAGCTCCAGAAGGACCGGCAAGACGGGGGCTTCAAGGTATTAGTTGAACGACGTCTGCATGTCCTGCCCCGGAGCTGGGTACCTCAGGTGTAGTGTCGGTATGAAAAAGGTGGGATTGGATTTTCCGCTTGGTGCATACTGTGTACTGTGCTGCCGGCGGTTCACTAGAGCAGCACCCCGGGCGAGGATTCGGAAGCTGCAGGGGTGCCCTGCTTGGGATGCCCGGCCTCCCAGCCAACCACACGCCCGCAACCTCACGGGTCTTGGGGCGGGGGTGTGGAGGGGGTTCCAGGCCAGCCGGCTTCCAGGTGGTTGGCTGACGGTTGCACAGGGCTTTTGCGGTCCCAAACCGTGTAACTAATGCGTCCAGATTACCTTACTTTCTTGAAATCGCAATTCGAGACTTGACGAGCCCATCTGCCGCACGAATACTGGCCCAGCGCTCTGCGCCCCCCCCCCCCCCCCCCCCCTTGTCGACCTGGGCATCATCGTTCTTGGGCCGCGACGTGCGACAGCAGGGAATTCTGAGACCGAACCACAATGAACCGTCATGGGACATCCCCCCCCCCCAATATCCCCCCAGCAATGCTGGGGCCGCTGGGACCGCTAAGACGCGGGACCCTAAAAGATCACCGCCTGATGTTCAGAGACGGCGAGGTGCGGGAGCCGGCCCGGGTGCTGGGCGAGGATCTTGAGACGTGGACAGACGGGTTGACGGACACGCGCAAGTCTGGAACGCTACCATCCGATCATGAGAGCTCGGGCGGGATGGGGGGAGGGAATGTGAGCCTGGTATTCTCGAAGCCGGCTGGAACGGGCTTGAGCCACTCTTTTCGTCGCCTCCTGTGTTTATCCGCACCTCGGGTCGAGTACATACATACGGGAGTGCATCCATATCTGTAACTCTGCCGTCCAGATTACACAGGGTTTGTAGAGTCTTCCGCGGGGATGCCTGAGACCCGGCACTGCGGGCTGCGGGCTGCCAGGCTGGACATGGGCAGTCAGAGAATGCGAAAAGCAGGGCAGAAGTTCCATGGAACATGCAAAAGCTGAACGAGCTACTTGCTGACGCCGGTTCTGGTCTCCATCCCAAGGTTGCTAGCGTTACCTTACCTCACTGAGCTACCGCACGACCAGCCAAACGGCTCTGCTCCAAATAGCCCCGGGCCATCCATTTGGGTGCCGGCCTCTCTCACCGCCTTGTACTCTCCCATGCACTGTCGAGGAAAGTGATTGCAGCCAAGCTACCTGCATGCATGCATGCGCATATATCCACGGCCCACGACCCACGACCCACGACCTTCGATGCTCTGCGTGCTGGCGTGCGTGCCCGCTTGTGGAGTGCCCTATGTGTCCTGGGGCCGCCAGCAGCAGCCCGGGGGGTCTAAGGTACAGTAGGTATCTCGAGGCTGGGCTCCTTGGGGCCCGGAGTGGTCGGCAGGATGCGCTAGCGTCTTCGGTTCGGGGACAGAGCCCGTTGGCAGCTGCCAGTGATGGCTGTGATTTGCCCGCCGACTGCTGCAGCTGCTCTCTCCGCTTACACCAAATAGCGAACGAGCCTACCCACTCACTGCCAATTGCAGTTAAAAGCCCAGTAGCTCTGGCATGGCACGCGGGTACGGGCGCTTGCCATGAATTGTTGAGGTGTGTATAATGTATATGAAGCAAGACGTGTCTGCAGCAAGCAGCATGGTGTTGAGGCAGACTAGCGTCTTAGTGGAGCGGGAAAATTACCCGCCAGCTGGGCCAGCCAAACACAAGCGCAGGACGACACGCAGGAGAATTGAGGGGCGTGCAAGATACATCTACACATTGCCTCGAGGGCGTGAGCCGCAAAGTGAGATGTGACAATTGAGAGGGGAAGGGACGGGGGGTGAAGAGAGGAAAGAGAGGAGAAGAAGAAAACTGATTTTCGACAAGAACCTGGAACCTGCCGCCCTCGGGGCGGTGCCTGCCTTTGTTAGGGAAAGAAATCGGGTCCGAGTCATCTACCATTTGAATTCAGCGGGAAAGAAGGGACCTCCTCCCCCTACAACAATGGGAAGCAGGTCGTTGGGCCACAGGACGGGACTGCCCATGAATGCCACGCCCTACCATCTGCCCCATCTGCCCCATCATGCCCCATCATGCCTTGCCATCCATGCATCGACGCAGACGGACAAGTCGGACCGCCATCTGGGGAAGACAACCACAGGTGGCGTAAGGCTATTTTTGCTGATTTGCAACAATGCCCGATTTGACGGCAGTCCTGGTCAATTTAATATGCAGTGCCGGACGGAGCAGTGACGAGAGAGCTGTCCAGATATGACATCTTCCGTGACCGGAGATGAATCGAGGTTTGCATGTCAAGCGCAGCAATTCTCATGCGGCCACATTCGGTAGCCAGCCAGGGATGGGAGCTCCTTGCTCCGGCCTGTTCCTCTTTCCGGTCAACGGCGTGGCCTGTATGCCCTATCCGTCAAACTCCAGCGCAACATCCGCAGCCGATCTTGTGCTTGGCAATCCCCGGAAGCTCACCCCTTCCCACACTCACCCAAAACTCAAAATCACTCGGTTCGCGAACGAGGCCCGCCTCGCCTCGCCCGCTGGCGAGTCCCGTCCCGTTCCCAAGAAAATCCAACCCCCGGGCGCCGGGATGACGAGCTCATCATGGATCCTTCCCCCAGACTTCGACCGCCTCACCGACACACAGAACAATGCGCGACAATGCAGCGCTAGACAGACCGGTCAGGAAGTGGAGCCACATGTTTCCGGGTAGGATCCTGACGACCAGCAACAGCAAGCAACCCAAAAAAAACCCCCCCGAAAAACCATGAGGTTCCGGAAGGTCGTCGCCGATCTTCGATGGGTGGGGCCAGCGAGGCCCGGCTGTTAGGGACCGCATACATAGTAGGACGGGCGTCATGGTTTTCGGCATCTGCTGCAACCACTCGCCGTTCTGCATGACGAATCGAGCAACGTGTTCTAGGTATGGAAGTGCACATGTATGGACACGACAGTCCCCCCATGCGCGCCATGGCTGCACAGCAGGTGTCCCCGGAGGCTACTTCTGGTGCGTCGTGAGGGAGAGAAGCCGCAACATGGCACAAAGACAGTACCAAGATGCCGTGGCACATCCTACCACCCACAGAACGGCATCTACGTACATGTCGATGCGCTTCTCCAGAAGCCCCGTGCTCTCTTCCCCGAGTTCTGCCGCATCTCCCGATTCGCTGCCCGCCCAATGCACATGACTTGGGTACAGGCGCGTCCCGGCGGTGACCGGCAGCTCCCCCAGCCAAAGCGCTGTGCCACTCCCGAAGGCCCGACGCCCGATTTGCTATCGGCATATCCCTCGAAAATCAGCCGTCGAAGCTGGTGAGCCGCGGGACAAGTCTGGCTCGGCCGGACGGCAGCCTGCCTCTTGTCGTCAGCGAACCCGCATACGATGCTGCAGAAGACCCCTGGCCGTTTCTGGCCTGCTCTGCCCCCCCCTTCTTATATCACTTCTCGCAAAGCTCAACATGGCAGGCAGGAGGAGTTGGAAGCATCCGGGGCGAGAGAGCGAGACAAAGGTGAGAGAATGATAGGATATCATAAGAGTGGGCCGCCGGAACCCGAGACAGTGCATATCGCCATGTCGCCGGCCACATTTGGCCGTTGGCCTCACGGGGCTGAGACCTGGGCGCCGGCAAAAGCAAACACAGTACGCACAGTACATACATGCCGGCAGCCCGTATGTATGTAAGGCGCTGCATGGTCGCTCATGTCAGGAAGATCTGGGGTAGGTGATGGGACATTGTCCAGGCGTGTGTGTCGTTCGACGATCCCCCGCATTTCACCGGCTGGCCCGCCAGCGGGCGTTTTGCTGCCGGACACGATCCATTCGTGGGCTGACCGGTTAGCAGACCCGGATGCCAATATTGGCCGTTTTGAGAGTTAGTTTGACACACATACTGTACACCCTCTCTCCACGTACATGCCTCTGGATGGCTCTCTATCTGGATTCTAGTGGGGGGGGGGGGGGGGGGGGGGCGGGGGGGCGGGCGCGGGGGGG